>CM075771.1:88801445-88811445 GCA_037974665.1 Ehretia macrophylla
TGACGCGATGCGTGATGCCCAGGCAGACGTGCCCTCAGCCTGGCGGCTTCGGGCGTAACTTGCGTTCAAAGACTCGATGGTTCACGGGATTCTACAATTAACACCAAGTATTGCATTTCGCTATATTCTTCATCGATGCGAGAGCCGAGATATCCGTTGCCGAGAGTCATTTTTATTTCGTAAGGGACCTAGGCCTAACCCGGCACACTGCGGACGGTGCACGGATAGGCTGGCCCCCAAAATTTGTTTTCCTTGGCGCATTCCGCCCTGGGGTTCGTTGTTTGCGGGGCGTTCGCCCTGACTCAGGTCCGACTCACGGGCTGGGGATGAGCCGCCTCCCCCGCTCGGCCCTGCGTTGTTTAAACGGATTCGCGGGTCGTTCTGCCTTCGCAAGGTTCGAGAATGATCCTTCCACAGGTTCACCTATGGAAACCTTATTACGACTTCTCCTTCCCCTAAATGATAAGGTTCAGTGGACTTCTCCCGACGTCACGGGCAGTGAACTGCGCAGGTCGCCGCGATCCGAACACTTCACCGGATCATTCAATCGGTAGGAACGACAGGCAGTGTGTACAAAGGGCAGGGTCATAGTCAACGCGAGTTGATGACTCGTGCTTACTAGGAATTCCTCGTTGAAGACCAACAATTGCAATGATCTATCCCCATCACAATGAAATTTCAAAGATTACCGGGGCCTGTCGGCCATGGCTATAGACTCGTTGAATACATCAGTGTAGAACGCATGCAGCCCAGAACATCTAAGGGCATCACAGACCTGTTATTGCCTCAAACTTTGACGGCCTAAAAGGCCATAGTCCCTCTAAGAAGCTAGCTGCGGAGGGATTCCTTCGCATAGCTAGTTAGCAGGCTGAGGTCTCTTTCGTTAACGGAATTAACCAGAAAAATCGCTCCACCAACTAAGAACGGCCATGCGCCACCACCTATAGAATTAAGAAGAGCTCTCAGTCTGTCAATCCTTACTATGTCTGGACCTGGTAAGTTTCCCCGTATTGAGTCAAATTAAGCAGCAGGCTCTACTCCTGGTGGTGCCCTTCCGTCAATTCTTTTAAGTTTCAGCCTTGCGACCTTACTCCCCCCGGAACCCAAAAACTTTGATTTCTCATAAGGTGCCGGTGGAGTCCTAAAAGCAACATCCGCCGATCCCTGGTCAGCATCGTTTATGGTTGAGACTAGGACGGTATCTGATCGTCTTCGAGCCCCAACCTTTCGTTGTTGATTAATGAAAACATCCTTGGCAAATGTTTTCGCAGTTGTTCGTCTTTCATAAATCCAAGGATTTCACCTCTGACTATGAAATACGAATGCCCCGACTGTCCCTGTTAATCATTACTCCGATCCCGAAGGCCAACTCAATAGGATCGAAATCCTATAATGTTATCCCATGCTAATGTAGACAGAGCGTAGGCTTGCTTTGAGCACTCTAATTTCGTCAAAGTAACAGTGCCAGAGGCACGACCCGGCCAGTTAAGTCCAGGAGCACATTGTCGGCAGAAGGGACAAGACGACTGGTGCCCACTTGAGGTGGACCGGCCGACCTATCCCAAAGCCCAACTACGAGCTTTTTAACTGCAACAACTTAAATATATGCTATTGGAGCTGGAATTACCGCGGCTGCTGGCACTAGACTTGCCCTCAAATGGATCATCGTTAAGGGATTTAGATTTTACTCATTCCAATTACCAGACTCTTTGAGCCCGGTATTGTTATTTATTGTCACTACCTCCCCGTGTTAGGATTGGGTAATTTGCGCACCTGTTGCCTTCCTTGGATGTGGTAGCCGTTTCTCAGGCTCCCTCTCCAGAATCGAACCCTAATTCTCCATCACCCGTCACCACTATGGTAGTCCACTAATCTACCATCGAAAGTTGATAGGGCAGAAATTTGAATGATGCGTCACTGGAACGAGGGTCGTGCGATCCGTCAAGTTATCATGAATCATCGCAGCAACAGGTAGAGCCCGCGTCGACCTTTTATCTAATAAATGCATCTCTTCCAGAAGTCAGGGTTTGTTGCATGTATTAGCTCTATAATTACTACGGTTATCCGAGTAGTAGATACCATCAAACAAACTATAACTGATTTAATGAGCCATTCGCAGTTTCACAGTCTGAATTAGTTCATACTTACACATGCATGGCTTAATCTTTGAGACAAGCATCTGACTACTGGCAGGATCAACTAGGTAGCATTCCTCACCGACGCCGGCGTCGCCCGAGGCACGTCGTCCCCTAAGGGTCGACGGCTCGAGACGAGCGCATGACCGTCATACGCGATTAGCGATAAATGCTGATTTCGAGTAAATAGAGGCCAAGGACCCCATACCGTCATGGTGTACTGCATCCAAGAGATCAAGCGACGCCCCACGTGCTACATGTGCCGCACTTGTTGGAGTGAGGGGCGTGGAACACGGGACGTGCTTAGGGGTTCGCCTCACATCGTCCACGGAGGCAGACGCAAGGCAAAAGATGGACGATGTGACTTTGGACTGCCTTCTTTGAAGGTACGCAACACAGGAAACTGACCTACCGACCGAGGCAACGTAAGCACTCGGCCCGCGAATGAAGAGGCAAGCAGGGGCGGACGTCGCTGCTCAAGAAGGGATCCAACCGACCCACACAAGCCGACCACCAAACACGCGCTATCACGTTCGCTATGCCCAGACCACCAAGCCGGTAACCGCCCTACCGTCTACGCAAACGAAGCCCTTCGGGCGAATGGAACCGACGAGATGGCCCAAGCACGCACCGCTAGGCACAAAGAATTTCTGAGGGACATGGGACGGGACCAGCACGAGGTGCATGACCAGGCCACACATCGCAAGCTTAAGGGCCTACTTGGTGGTGCCCGACCATTCACCGATTGCACGCAACTGAGGTACCAACCGAAAGCAGACTTCCTACCCACACGGTGCTTGGATCGCAACAACACTAGACCACATCCGTCGTATTACGACTCAGCGAGGACCATGGCATCATTTACTAGGCAATTCGCGCATCGCGCAGGCCCATAGGAACACATCGGGGGACGGCTTCGAGGCAGCATGGTGCTTGGATCGCCACGACATTGAAGCATCAGCAATCACCTCATCGTAACGCTCGTGTCGGCACTTAACGAAAGCCAATGCCACATGTGCTAGGCGATTCGCGCATCACGCATGCCCTCTACTGTTCCCCTGTATGTACCTATATGCACGGAATGGGACAAGGAAACTACCTTCTTGCCCACGCAATGCTTGGATCACCACGACACTTGACCACGTCCGTTGCATTACGACTCAGCGAGGACCATGGCATCTTGTATTAGGCAATTCACGCATCGCGCAGGCCCATAGGAACATACCGGGGGACGGCTTCGAGGCAGCACGGTGCTTGGATCGCCACGACATTGAAGCATCAGCAATCGTCTCATTGCAACGCTCACGTTGTTGCTTAACGAAAGCCAATGCCACATGTGCTAGGTGATTCGCGCATCACGCATGCCCCCCACCGTCTCCCTATATGTACCTGTATTCACGGAATAGGACAAGCAAACTACCTTCTTGCCCACGCGGTGCTTGGATCGCCACGACACTAGACCACGTCTGTCGTATTACAACTCAGTGAGGACCATGGCGTCGTGTGCTAGGCGATTCGCGCATCACACAAGCACGTCAGAACCCACAGGGGGACGGCTTCAAGGCCGCATGGTGCTTGGATCGCCACGACATTGAAGCATAAGCAATCGTCTCATCGCAACACTCGCATCGTTGCTTAACAAAAGCCAATGCCACATGTGCTATGCAATTCGCGTATCATACATGCCCCCCACCGTCCCCCTGTATGCACTTGTATGCATGGAACGGGACAAGCAAACTACCTTCCTGCCCACGCAGTGCTAGGATCGCCACGACACTAGACCACGTCCTTCATATTACGACTCAGCGAGGGCCATGGCGTCGTGTGCTAGGTGATTCGCGTATTGCACAGGCCCGTCGAAACCAGCCAAGGGATGGCTTCAAGGGCGTATGGTGCTTGGATCGCCACAACATTGAAGCATTAGCAATCGACTCATTGTAACGCTCACATCGTTGCTTAGCGAAAGCTAATGCCACATGTGCTAGGCGATTCGCGCATCACGTATGCCCCCTACCGTCCCCTGGTATGCACCTATATTCACGGAACAGGACAAGCAAACTAGCTTCCTGCCCACGCGGTGCTTAGATCGCCACGACACTAGACCACGTCTGTCGCATTATGACTCAGCGAGGACCATGGCGTCATGTGCTTGGCGATTTGCGCATCGCACACATCTGTCGGAACCAACCGGGGGACGGCTTCAAGGCCGCATGGTGCTTGGATCGCCACGACATTGAAGCATCAGCAATCGTCTCATCGCAACGCTCACGTCGTTGCTTAACGAAAGCCAATGCCACATGTGCTAGGCGATTCGCGCATCACGCATGCCCCCCACCGTCCCCCCGTATGCACGAATAGGGACAAGCAAACTACCTTCCTGACCAGGCGGTGCTTGGATCGCCACGACATTAGACCATGTCTATCGCATTATGACTCAGCGAGGACCATGGCGTCGTGTGCTAGGTGATTCGCGCATCACACAGGCACGTCAGAACCCACCAGAGGACAGCTTCAAGGCCGCATGGTGCTTGGATCGCCACGACATTGAAGCATTGGCAATCGTCTCATTGCAACGCTCGCGTTGTTGCTTAACGAAAGCCAATGCCACGTGTGATAGGCGATTCGTGGATCACGGTTGCCCCCACAGTCCCCCAATAGCCACCCAAGCCTACGCGGTGCTTGGATCACTACGACACTAGACCATGGCCGCGCGCATCCACTCGGCAATGGCCATGGCTTCGTGTGCTAGGCGATTCGCGCATCGCGCAGGCCCAACGACACATCGGGGGATGGGAATGTCCCCCAACGTGTACCTAGCCGGCGGCACGGGGATGGCTAGTTTTGTGCTTGGGCAACCACTCGCCCCCTCATTAGCCATCCCAATGACGTCGACGGTGTTGCGGCACCAAGATGGATAATGAGGGGCTAGGGAAGCCACCATGTTCCTCATTAGCCATCCTGGTGCCGCGCCGAGGGACATGTCGGGGCACGGGGTGGGGGTGGCATGGCCCCAACGCATAAGTATGCGATGCAATACCTCGGCGTGATTCACTCAGTAGGTATTCCCGCCTACAATATAGCCCACGATATAGCCCACAATGTGCCACGAAGTGCCCACAACGTTCTCCCACATGGCCCTTGACCAGGAGGCTTGACACCACATACCCCGCTATAATATATTTAGATGCAAAAATCCAAGTGACAACAGTAGCGTACATTTTTCCAGATATTCATAATAGGTGTTTTACACTGTAAACGGCCCCATATGGCATGATCTTCGTACCCATCTTGCTCCTTATTGATATCATATGATATCGAAATGCTTCAAAAAAAAAATTCAAAATTTTTTTTAAATATTTAATAATTACGAAAAATACAGAAAATTAGAAAAAATAGTACAAAATTCAGAAATAATTATATTAATTCATACATTAATTTGTTAAATGATATGCAAAAATATTTTTTCCAAATAATTAATTTTTAATATTTAAAAATTACTAAAAATAGGGAAAAATCACAAAAAACACTAGAAAATTCAGGAAAATTTATATTAATTCAAAAATTAATTAGTTTACATGATATATGGCGTTACAATTTGTTTTGGATGGATTGAAAAACCGATTAATCTATTTCGCCTCACAAATGTGACAAACTATTTATCGGACAAGGCAAAGGTTAAGACTATTTCGTAGATTCAGAAAACACTTGTACAAGAATATCAATGTCTACATTCGTGTCATAATACATTTCGCATGCCCGATTCCCCCGAATGCATAACATTGCCCGTTGCGCCCAACGTCTCCTACTAGTGCCAAAGCCGTCCCTCAACATCCCTCATTCTCCACCAAGTATACCCCCACCGTCCCCGAGCTGTGCCCCAACAGGGCCCCAACCGTGCCCCAACAGTGCCCCTTGAGCGCCCTGCGCGGGCCATTTGCGCACACCATCATGAGGCACGGGCGCCCCATGTGTGCACCTTCGTGCGGCATGCGGGCCACATGCGCGCCCAGTCATACGGCAATAGCACCCGATGCGGGCACCATCGTGCGGAATGGGCGTACCATGCGCACACCTTCGTGCGGCATGGGCGCCCCATGTGCGCACTATCGTGCGGTAAATGGGCCACATGCGCGCACCATCGTGCAGCATGGGCGCCCCATAAGTGCACCATCTTGCGGCATGCGGGCCACATGCAAGTACCATCGTGCGGCATACGTGCCTGTTGCGCACACCATCGTGCGGCATGCGCGCACCATGCGTTCACCTTTGTACGGCATGGGCGCCCCATACACGCACCATCATGCGGCATGGGGGCCACATCCACTCACCATCGTGCGGCATGGCCGCACAATGCGTACACCATCGTGCGGGATGCGGGCCACATACAAGCACCATCGTGTGGCATGCGCGCCCGATGCGCTCACCTTCGTACGGCATGGGCGCCTAATGTGCGCACCATCGTGCGGCATGGGGGCCACATGAGCGCACCATCGTGGGGCATGGCTGCACAATGCGTACACCATCGTGCGACATGCGGGCCATATACAAGCACCATCGTGTGGCATGCGTGCCCGATGCGCGTACCATTGTGCGGCATACGCGCACCATGCGCTCACCTTCGTGCGGCATGGGCGTCCCATGTGCACACCATCGTGCGGCATGGGTGCCCGATGCGCACACCATTATGCGGCATGGGCGCCTCAAGCGCGCACCATCGTGCACCATGCGGGCCACATGTAAGCACCATCGTGCGGCATAGGCGCCCCATGTGCGCACCATCATGCGGCATGCGGGGCACATGCGAGCACCATCTGCAGCATGCACGCCCGATGCGGGTACCATCGTGCGGCATGGACGCACCATGTGCGCACCTTCGTGTGGCATGGGAGCCCCATGCGTGTACCATCGTGCGGCATGCAGGCCACATGCGCCCACCATCGTGCGGCATACGCGCCCGATGAGCGCACTATCGTACGACATGGGCGCCCCATATGCGCACCTTCGTGCGGCATGTGGGCCACATATGCGCCCCATGCGCGCACCATCGTGCGGTATATGGGCCACATGCACGCACTATCGTGCGCCATGCATGCCTAATGCGCACACTATCGAGCGGCATGGGCGCCGCATGTGCGCACCTTCTTGCTACATGCATGTACCATGGTGCGGCATGGGCGCCCTATGAGCGCATCTTCGTGCGGTATGGGCACCCCATGTGCGCACCTTCGTGTGGCATGCGGGCCACATGCTCGCAACATCGTGCAGGTTGCACGCTCGATGCGCGTACCATCGTGCGGCATAGGCGCACCATGCGCGCACCTTCGGGCTGCATGGGCGCACCATGCTCGCATCATAGTGCTGCATGCGCGCCCAATGAGCGTACCATCGTTCAGCATCGGCGCCCTATGCGCGCACCTTTGTGCTGCATGCGGGTGCGGTATGCTCTCACTATCGTGTGGCATGGGCGCCCCATGCGTGCATCTTCGTGCGGCATGGGTGCACCTTCGTGCGGCATACACGCACCATCGGGCGGCAGGGGTGCTCTATGCGCACACTATCGTGCAGCATTGGTGCCCCATGCACGCACCTTCATGCGGCATGTGGGCCGCATGCGTGCACCATCGTACCGCATGTGTGCCCCATGCGCGCACCTTCGTTCGGCATGGGCGCCTCATGCGCGCACCTTCGTGCGGCATGTGCGCACTATCGTGCGGCATGGGTTCCCTATACGCGCACCTTCGTGCGGCATGCGGGCCACATGTGTGCACCATCGTGTAGCATGGGCTCCGCATGCGCGCGCCAACTGCTTGCCCCAACTACTTGCCCCATCGTGCCCCATGCGCAACCCCACTGTGCCCCAACTGCTTACCAAGTCGTTCCCCAATTGCGTGCCCTAAGTACGTGCCCCAAGTACGTGCAACACCATGGGCAGTCGTGCTACAACTGTTCACCAACGTGCCCAGCCGTGCCGAAGATAGGGGCAACATAACCTCAGTCACCGTTAATGCTAAGGGAAGAACGTTAGGCACCTATGCGGGCCAGCATCACACAAGGTCGGATTTAATTTTTTTGTCATCTCTTACCAAGCAAGCATAGGCTGTCTAACACTTGGGCACTCGAGGGGATGAGCAGGGTCGACTAGCAGTGGGTCTGTTCACACGTAGCACTTGGGCATCATTAGGCATAGCACTTGGGCATAGCGGTTGGGTACACATAGCACTTGGGCATAATTGGGCATAGCACTTGGGTATAGCACATGTGAGGTCGGACACCGTATAACGTGTGTTACCTTGATATGCGTGCCATAGACCAAGAATGATATGACTGACCTTGGATTACGTGCCCTGTCTTGGTTTTCGTGCATGCTTCGTCATTCGTGCCTTGACCTAGAATGGTGTACCGTAATCCCCTACTGACATGCGATACCTAGATATACGTACCCTGACCTCGATGTAAGTGCGTTACCTTATTTTGTGTGCCCCAACCTTGAACTGCGTACCTTAACCTAGATATAGAGTCGTGCCTTGATTTGCGTGCCTTGCATTGGTTATGTGCATTCACCTAGGATTGCGTGCATTAGTCTTGAAGTACATGCCTTAGTCATGAAGTACGTGTCTACCTCGTGATTTGTGCCTCGTATCAATTTCTATGCGTGTCTCGTAGTGCATGCCCTAGACCTAGGAAAGCGTGCCCGCACGCTAATTAATAAAGAATCCTACACAAAGCACTAGACTATAAAATAATCCTACAAACGCCACTAACTATTATTATAATCCTAATTTAAATCTCTACAAATTCCACTAACACCTAAATATTATATTTTAAACTCACTACAAGACAAAATCTCACAAACCTCTAAACATATCCTATATTCTATTCTACCTAAAATCCCTAAATACCCAACATTCTCTTACACAAATGGTAAAACAATTCAAAAGATGACACAAAATCAGATTTTTGCATGCCCAAGGGCCAACATTTGCATCAACAATTGCAAAAGCTTCTATTTTCTCTCATTTCTCTCACTCTCCTCACATTTCTCTCTCTCCCTCTCATTCTTCTCTCTCAATCTCGGTTTTGGCTGAGTTTTATCTTGCCTTTGCTCATCTTCATCAATCCATGGTGCATCAAGACAAGCAACAAGCAAAGAAACTCGATCAAGCTAGCTAGGATGCAAGAATCACACATGCAAGCTTTTTGAGTCACAATTTTCGGCCGTGGTGAGTTTACTAGGTTCCATTTCTTTTCTTCTTGTTCTAACCACATGCATGTACTAAGAACTTGGCCACTAAGCTAGGAAAAATAGAGAGAAATCGGGTGGTGTCTTGGCTAAGCAAGGAAGAAGAAGAAAATTGTGCTTCATCAAGTTTTGTGCATCTTCTTGTTGATTTGCTAAGGTGAGGGCTAAAACCTTTTGAAAATCCTTCAAAAATCCACATGCATGCTCTTAAATGTATGTCTTTGCTTCTGTACTTGAGTTATATGTGTGTTCATAAGCTTTTACAACCATGCATGTCAAGATTTTGGCTTGAAGTTGATGATAGGTGAAATCGGGTTTGTTGACAGCTCTCTAACTTGTTGTTGGGAGGTGAGTTTGACTTGTAAAATGATGTTTAAAATGCATGAAAATTGATAGGTGACTAGTTTTGCCAGTTTGGAACATTTTGTGCAGAAATAGGCCAAAGCTAATTTTGACTCTAAGGTCCTCAAAATGGCAAATCATTAAAATGTGTCCAAATCTGGAAGTCTGGAAAATGAAGCAGGTTTTGGCAGTTGCACTGACCTTGTAGAACGAACCAGTTTTGAATTAGTAAATGATTTCCAAAATACATGAAATTCGGTGTGCTGCTAGGTTTTTCAGTTCT
>CM075771.1:88821445-88841445 GCA_037974665.1 Ehretia macrophylla
CTAAACATTCTTTATTCTTTATTCTCACCCAAAACCAATGCACCTCAAATTTCACCCTTATTATAATCCATAATATATTAAATAGAGTCTGAAATTTCAGCAATTTGCAAGCCCTTGGCTGACCACTAAATGCATTTAGTCTAGCATTGCATAATTTATTCATAATCCTAGACAAACTATGACAAAACACTTACACAATGCATAAAAAATTGCTCAATTCTCCTCAAATCTCCACAATTTTCGACCAACCCTTGCATGCCCATGCTAAACATTTTAAATTCCACCTTGAAGACACAAAAATCTGATTCACCAAGCTCAAGGCTGAACATGCTCATCAAAAATTGCAAAAGGCTTTATTCCTTGTCATATTTTTGTCACATTCTCTCATTTCCTTCAACTTCTCTCACTTCCCTCTCATTTCCTCTCTCCATTTCGGTTCTTGGCTGAGTTCTCTATCACCTTGGCTTGTCTTCTTCATAACTTAGCTAAGCCAAGTCAAGCAATCATCAAGAAAGTCGAGCAAACAAGCTAGGATGCGAAAATCACACTTACATGCCCTTTGAAGCTTCATTTTCGGCCTAGGTAAGCTTCTTGACATCCATTTCTTTTCTTCAAGTTCTAACTACATGCATGCACTAAGAGATTGATTACTAGGCTAGGAAAAATAGAGAAAACCAAGTTGGAATCTCGGCTAAGCAAGAAGAAGAAGAGATTTTAGCTTCAACAAGGTTTTTGAGAATTTTTTGGGTTGATTGCTAAGGTGAGGGTTAAAATCTTTTGAAAACCCTTTAAAAACTCACATGCATGCTCATAAATGTATGTATTTGATTCTTTACTTGAGATATATGGTCGTTCATATGCTTAAACAACCATGCATGGCAAGATCTTGGTTTGAAAATGATGCTAGGTGAAGTCGAAATGGATGACAGCTCTCTGACCAGTCTGTTCGAGGTAAGTTTAGCTGAGCAAATGATGTTGAAAATGCTTGAAAATTGGTGTGTCACTAGTTTGGACAGTTTTGAACATTTTTCCCAGAAATAGGCCGAAGCTAATTTGGAATCTAAGGTCCTAAAAATGGCAAATCATTAAAATGTGACCAAATCAGGAAATCTGGAAAAAATGAATCAGGTTTTGGCAGATGCACTGACCTTGTGGAACGAACCATATTTGACTTAGTAAATATTGTAAAAAATGCGTGAAATTTGGTGTGCTGATATATTTTTCAGTTCTAGACAATTTTGTCAGAAATGGACCAAAGCTAAAACTGACTCTAAGGACCTAAAAAACGTCAATTTCTGAAAAGTGTACAAATCTAGACAGTTTTGTGCTACCTCACTGTTTCGGCTATAGCTAATGATTCTGAACTCCAATTGATGCAAGGCTTGTTTCTGATTTGAGTTAACTTCTTAAGCTTTAATTTGAAATCTTATTTACTGAATTTGGTGATTGTTTGATTATCCTATTGATTGTGAGAAAACAGCCTATTACAGTAAAGGTTTTATTTAGCCATATGCTTGGAAAATTGTTGTAACCTCTCTTGTGACACTAATTGTGTGGAAATGTGGTGTTGGGATGTTATGTGGACTGTTGTGAGCACTTGAGGATGTTGAATTAAATGATGCAAGACTTGATAATGATCTTGAGTGGACTTAGGGTTTTAATCACTTGATTAAGCATGAAATGGGAACCCTAATGACTCAATAGTCTTAATAGGTGTTGATCAATTGGATATTGTGTTGGAATCATATGCTTAGTGGGCTGCCCGTAAATGTTTTATAACTTCAAAAGTGATCTTGACCATTGCATGTTGACAAATAAGCTTTTCTTGCATCCGAACCCATGTTGATATCATTGCACGTTGAATAATCTTATCGCTTGATTGCGTGGACCTCTTAATGAGTTATATAGCCTGTTTTACATGTGTTACATGGCTGCCCGTTTGATGATCATATGACTCTATATGCCTTTCAAGTGAAATTACTTGTCTTATCGTTACTTGTTTGATTACTTGACAACGTGCGATCTTATAACTGTTCGGAGGCAACCTACTTTGTTGTCCTCCTAATGTGATATGTTAAATGTTATAAATGTGCATTGCATACAAGGTTGCAACCTTTCGTGTGGCATGGTAGCGTTTCATGTCCGCCGGGCGGCATCGGGCTTGCCGGTGTTACCGTGACTACCATGATCCAATTCCCTCTCTCGCTTGGTATTCACCCTTGGAGAGTTGGGTCGTAGGCTTTCGGGGTACATCCGGAGTACACCCACCTGGCGTGTTTTGGGGATGAATTAAAGCCGGCCGCAACTCCTGTTACTTGACTTGATCTGAGAGCAAAAGCTCGCCGTATCCTTTTTATTATGTGTGTAAGTACTCCCACTTGGTTCCTAGAGAACCTCGGGGAGGAAAGATCGGTATTCCTATTCTGTACTTGTATTTCTGTTACATTCATGTGTGAGAAAGGGAATTTCATAAGTTTAACTGGAAAATGAGCTTCAAAACTCATTTCTCATTCCCCCCCACTGAGTTCAGAAGGACTCACCCTCTTTTATCTTCTCAGGTGAAGAAGAACAGGTACAGGAACCCGAGGACGGTGTACCTAATGATGAACCCCTAGAGTGAATGCCTGTCATTGCTTATTTTGCTTGATTGTGACTACTTGTGAACTTTTGCTACTAGAAGACTATTTCCCTTACGTTATTTGTTGTTTGTGATGTAATAGACCCCCCTTGTAATTTGGGGTCTAATTTTGGTTTGTACTTATATTAAGTAGACTGATACTAGACATACTATGATCGTTTTTGCTTTTATTATCACTAGTATCTATTATAGGTTTTGATGCTTAGCTAAGGAATAGGCAAATGAACTTATCCAATCTCAACAGGTACTCGCTAATAAGCTCAGATCAACAGGTATATTTTGAAACGATGATAAATGGACAAACGAGACATAGTATCGTGCTAGTTTATATATAAAACGGGATGTCGAAATAACCAATAGGCAATTCAATTGATGATAAAATAGTAAACTCTAGCCGAGAATGAACTTGAATTGAAAGTTTTGAGGCTGTTAAAAAATTTAGGTCAAAACAAAGACCCCAATTACAGCGGTTATGCTGCTGGATTTCTGAAAAATTTTGGAGTCTAGAATAACACGTTAAGTGTTAAACCTCATAGAATGATTAAGAATGTGAAGGGACTTGAATGTTTAGATCACACCCTAGTCTAACCTTTATAGGCCGGGTTGGGGCGTGACACCTTAGAAGAATGGTATCAGAGCTTAGATTGCTTAAGCCAGGTTTAACTCTCGGACTGTGGGTAGAGCCCTAAGGTTATTAGGATCACTTTTTATGTGTGATAATGTTAATTGTGCCTTCTATGTTCCTATGTGCTTATGTGATCAACATGCCTATATGATTCAAGTGCACCGTGTGCTTTAAGTGTTTATTATGTTACAATGGTTTCTTGTATGCTAGGCTGTATACTAGTTGTTGATGTTTTATTATACAATCCTATGCACTAAGATATAGTTGTTCTTATGTGGTATGATTATATAAGTACACATTTACTTCCCGTGTAACATAATTGTATATATATAAATACATAACCTATCATAGGGCTACCTCTTTTAGAATGGTTAGAAGAGTTCTTGGAAGTAGAGGGAGACTTCAAAGGAATGAGTTCGTGACCTTCAAACAAGGGGATTTGACGGTTGCACAGTATGAAACCCGATTGCATCAACTATCCCAGTATGCTCCTGAAATGGTACAGACTACTGAGAAAAGGATCCAGAGATTTATTCGAGGGCTGAGATCTGAGATTCAAGATAGCTTGGCTCCTTTTCAATTTCTCACCTATGGTGAAGCTCTTTTCGAGGCAATAAAAGCTGAGAGAGTAAAGAGTCAGGATGTGGCAGGGTCGAGTCAACCGAGTCAAGTACAGAGCCTGGAGGAGCTACCTATTGGGAAAGTTTGCCAAGGTGGTTTAGATATTCCTGTAGCTCAAGCCCCTTATGGAAGTGTTACTACTACTCTAGTCCCATGTTGTTCTCATTGTGCACGTAGAGGTCATCTGGAGGTTAACTGTTGGAGGAAAACAGGAAGGTGTAACGGTTGCGGTAGTAATCAACATAAGGTCAAGGAATGACCAAAAGGACAGAGGGTACAAGGACAGACTATGAAAGGGAGTACCCAAGGTCAAGACTAGAATTCGGGGAAGACAGCTACTAACAGATTACAGCTAGGTACCATAGTCAACCAATCTAGTCATGTAACATCGAGAGGCACGGTTAACCCCCATCATGTTTCATGTTACTACTGCAACAAGAGGGGGCACACAGAAGCCCAATGTTGGAAGAAGTCTGGTAGATGCAAAGGATGTGGGAGTGATCAACATCGCATCAAGAATTGTCCAAGGTGTCAAAAGAATTGTGCCCAAATTGCTAGCAGTAACCACGGTTAAAGGTAAACTTACCTATTAAACCTATAGGAAAATATTACTTGAGCTCAGTATCATCCATCCTTTAGGTGTGTTACCTGAGAAACAATGTATTGTCATGCAAGTATAAAGGTTGGTTTGAATCCATTTCTCACACCTTAAAGTTGGCTTGATAGGCTATCTAAGAAGTTAGCAATATACTCATACGATTGAATCTTTCCTCGATTGGAATTAAGCATCGTTGAACCTAATAAGGTGTATGCTAGCGAGTTTCAAGTTCACTAAATGGTAAGATCGTGACATAGAAATTAAGAGGTGAATTCGTGAAAGTTGATGATAGTTACTTTTAGGGGTTAGATTATTAAGACATAGTGTATTTGAGTGACTTAGCAGTGGATAACCTCAAGACATGTAGGCAACTCTGGAGACTAAGTTTAACCAGGTTGATGAATCTTTAGTATAACAAGATATAAGGATGTTGGAATCGAGGAATTTACGTAGCTAGAACTCGTGTTCGGAAAATTACACCTAAAATGTTAGGTCGGATAGAAGTTTAAGGAATTGAATTATGCATTAAATGACTAACGTTACTAAAGGTCCTAAGTTGGGTATTCATGATATTAAGAAATACAGTATTAGTTTGGTGCCCCTCGAATTTAGTTGTAATTATGCAAAATAAGTCATTCTATGCACTCATTGTTTGAATAGCCTAAATGATGTTAGAAAGCATGTATCCCTAAGTAATACCGATGGACCTAGTATATAAACCATGGAAATGAGATTAAAGCATTCGACTACAAGGTTGAGTCGTTAGGGTATGACTAGTAATCCTAAATAGCTAATAGTAAGTATACATGATGATTCGTGGTAAAGCCTAAGAACTAGCAGTTGATAGGCTTCAAATTGTGGTTGCTGAATAGAGGGTGAATCTTGTAGTGATAGTTAGATGAGTGGCTGATTAATCTTGAAATTCTATTAGGTTATATTGAAGGATGTTTCGTGGTCATAATTCTTATATTGATACAGCCTTGAAGTTATTCCGTGTAACAAGCTATTTGAATTAGTATGATAAGTATCTTAAGAGTTAGATCATTTCGGCACCCATTTATAATCCTAAGATTGTTGTTGTACGGCCGGTAACCTAGTGGAGCATTGATAATCTTATAGGGCTATAGCCCTAACTTAGTAACACTAATGTTGAAAATATATTAGGGAGTATTAAGTGTTTGAAGGAATGACTAGGTCGCTAAGTGAGTGGGACCATTGTCTTCTTGAGTATTACGTAACCTTGGATTGAGGTGAGTGAAATTTATTTGAGGTTGAAACTATTCGTCTTAGGAGTTTTGTATAAGATTAAAAGAAATTCTAAAGCTTCGTGACTTGAAGATAGAGATTAGAATAAGGAAATAAATTGTGAATTGCAAGTTGATGAAATTTACTTGTAAGAGTTGAACTAGTGCAACATGATTAGTTACCCATGCAATTTTGGTGGCAATTTGTTTGTGGTACTTAATAAACCTTAGAGTTTGAGTTTAACGAATCTCAACGGTCTTTCTCCTTGATTACGAGCGTGAAGGTTAACGAAGCTGGTAAAGAATGTCAGTGAATAGGAGCCTATAACCGGGAGATTAGTCATTAGAAGAGTTGCTAATCTAATACCTACGAGATAAGGACTACGATACTATCAATAGATGATGACTTGAGACGGATCAATTTGTTTGGTGAGTTCTTCTTAAAGATAGGGTCATGTTGTGGAAATGATCCATGACTTGTTGATGTCCTATGTGTTAACAATTTTGGAAGCTAGTTGATAGGATATGTAAATCGGATATAGACCTATCATCTTGAAATTAGCGTATGTCACCCTAGGATCATGGAATTATTGTGATATTGCTTTTGAGGTATGAATGTGAGATTGATACAACATGAGTCATGATTTTGGAGTTATAGTTATATAGTCTGAATACCGATGCAGCCTTGATGACTATGTATGGAGATTCTAACCTTAGTTAATAAACTTGACCTTAAGATCAAATGGAGAATAGAATCGTTCAAAGGAAAGAACTATAAATGTAGGGGTCCCACCAAACTAAATGATTGGAGAATCATAGAAAGTGAATTGGTTGTGATAAGAGATCACCAAACACGGGACGAACCAGAGTAGGACAAATAACAAGGGTCAGAATCCGTTTAAATGACCTCAATAGGAAAGAATGAATTTCGGGATGAAATTCTTTTAAGGAGGGGAGGATGTAAGGCCCGACCATGAATAACGTGTATTACCTCGTTTTGCATGCCATAGACCAAGAATGATATGACTGACCTTGGATTACGTGACCTGTCTTAGTTTTCATGCATACTTCGTCAAACGTGCCTTAACTTAGAATTGTGTGCCCTAATCCTCGATATACGTGTGATACCTAGATAAACGTGCCATCACCTTAATTTACATGCAAGACCTCAATTTGCGTGTGTCTTTTCATTTCGTGTGCATTAACCTTGAACTACGTGCCTTAACCTAGGTTTAAGAGGTGTACCTTAATTTATGTGCATTGCATTGAATTACGTGTCATGCATTGGTCTACGTGCATTGACCTAGGGTTGCGTGCGTTAGCATTAGAATCTGTGCATTAGACTTGAAGTACGTGCCTTAGTCTAGAAGTTCGTGTCTTACATCGTAGTTCGTGTTTACCTCGTGTTTCGTGCCCCGTATTAATTTCGGTGCGTGCCTCGTAGTACGTACCCTAGACCTAAGAATCCGTGCCACCACATTAATCAAGAAAGCATCCTACACAAAGCACTAAACTATAAAATAATCCTAATTCAAATCTCTACAAAATCCACTAACAATAAACAATTCAATCTACACAAACACCTAAACATTCTTTATTCTTTATTCTTACCCAAAACCAATGCACCTCAAATTTCACCCTTATTATAATCCATAATATATTAAATAGAGTCTGAAATTTCAGCAATTTGCAAGCCCTTGGCTGACCACTAAATGCATTTAGTCTAGCATTGCATAATTTATTCATAATCCTAGACAAACTATGACAAAACACTTACACAATGCATAAAAAATTGCTCAATTCTCCTCAAATCTCCACAATTTTCGACCAACCCTTGCATGCCCATGCTAAACATTTTAAATTACACCTTGAAGACACAAAAATCTGATTCACCAAGCTCAAGGCTGAACATGCTCATCAAAAATTGCAAAAGGCTTTATTCCTTGTCATATTTTTGTCACATTCTCTCATTTCCTTCAACTTCTCTCACTTCCCTCTCATTTCCTCTCTCCATTTCGGTTCTTGGCTGAGTTCTCTATCACCTTGGCTTGTCTTCTTCATAACTTAGCTAAGCCAAGTCAAGCAATCATCAAGAAAGTCGAGCAAACAAGCTAGGATGCGAAAATCACACTTACATGCCCTTTGAAGCTTCATTTTCGGCCTAGGTAAGCTTCTTGACATCCATTTCTTTTCTTCAAGTTCTAACTACATGCATGCACTAAGAGATTGATTACTAGGCTAGGAAAAATAGAGAAAACCAAGTTGGAATCTCGGCTAAGCAAGAAGAAGAAGAGATTTTAGCTTCAACAAGGTTTTTGAGCATTTTTTGGGTTGATTGCAAAGGTGAGGGTTAAAATCTTTTGAAAACTCTTTAAAAACTCACATGCATGCTCATAAATGTGTGTATTTGCTTCTGTACTTGAGATATATGGTCGTTCATAAGCTTAAACAACCATGCATGGCAAGATCTTGGCTTGAAAATGATGCTAGGTGAAGTCGAAATGGATGACAGCTCTCTGACCAGTCTATTCGAGGTAAGTTTAGCTAAGCAAATGATGTTTAAAATGCTTGAAAATTGGTGGATGACTAGTTTGGACAGTTTTGAACATTTTTCCCAGAAATAGGCCGAAGCTAATTTTGAATCTAAGGTCCTCAAAATGGTAAATCATTAAAATGTGACCAAATCTGGAAATCTGGAAAAATGAATCAGGTTTTGGCAGATGCACTGACCTTGTGGAACGAACCATATTTTACATAGTAAATGTTGTCAAATATGGTTGAAATTTGGTGTGCCTCTATATTTTTCAGTTCTGGAAAATTTTGTCAGAAATGGACCAAAGCTAATACTGACTCTAAGGACCTCAAAAACGTCAATTTCTGAAAAGTGTACAAATCTGGACAGTTTTGTGCTACCTCACTGTTTCGACTATAACTAATGATTCTGAACTCCAATTGATGCAAGGTTTGTTTCTAATTTTAGTTAACTTCTTAAGATTTAATTTGACATCTTATTTACTGAATTTCGAGATTGTTTGATTATCCTATTGATTGTGAGAAAACAGCCTATTGCAGTAAAGGTTTTATTTAGCCATATGCTTGGAAAATTGTTGTAACCTCTCTTGTGACACTAATTGTGTGGAAATGTGGTGTTGGGATGTTATGTGGACTGTTGTGAGCACTTGAGGATGTTGAATTAAATGATGCAAGACTTGATAATGATCTTGAGTGGACTTAGGGTTTTAATCACTTGATTAAGCATGAAATGGGAACCCTAATGACTCAATAGTCTTAATAGGTGTTGATCAATTGGATATTGTGTTGGAATCATATGCTTAGTGGGCTGCCCGTAAATGTTTTATAACTTCAAAAGTGATCTTGCCCATTGCATGTTGACAAATAAGCTTTTCTTGCATCCGAACCCATGTTGATATCATTGCACGTTGAATAATCTTATCGCTTGATTGCGTGGACCTCTTAATGAGTTATATAGCCTGTTTTACATGTGTTACATGGCTGCCTGTTTGATGATCATATGACTCTATATGCCTTTCAAGTGAAATTACTTGTCTTATCGTGCCTTGTTTGACTACTTGACAACGTGCGATCTTATAACTGTTCGGAGGCAACCTACTTTGTTGTCCTCCTAATGTGATATGTTAAATGTTATAAATGTGCATTGCATACAAGGTTGCAACCTTTCGTGTGGCATGGTAGCGTTTCACGTCCGCCGGGCGGCATCGGGCTTGCCGGTGTTACCGTGACTACCATGATCCAATTCCTTCTCTCGCTTGGTATTCACCCTTGGAGAGTTGGGTCGTAGGATTTCGGGGTACATCCGGAGTACACCCACCTGGCGTGTTTTGGGGATGAATTAAAGTCGGCTGCAACTTCTGTTACTTGACTTGATTTGAGAGCAAAAGCTCACCGTATCCTTTTTATTATGTGTATAAGTACTCCCACTTGGTTCCTAGAGAACCTCGGGGAGGAAAGATCGGTATTCCTATTCTGTACTTGTATTTCTGTACTTGTATTTATGTTACATTCATGTGTGAGAAAGGGAATTTCATAAGTTTAACTAGAAAATGAGTTTCAAAACTTATTTCTCGTTCCCCCTCGCTGAGTTCATAACGACTCACCCTCTTTTATCATCTCAGGTGAAGAAGAACAGGTACAGGAACCCGAGGACGGTGTGCCTAATGATGAACCCCTGGAGTGAATGCCTGTCATTGCTTATTTTGCTTGATTGTGACTACTTGTGAACTTTTGCTACTAGAAGACTATTTCCCTTACGTTATTTGTTGTTTGTGATGTAATAGACCCTCGTTGTAATTTGGGGTCTAATTTTGGTTTGTACTTATATTAAGTAGACTGATACTAGACATACTATGATCGTTTTTGCTTTTATTATCACTAGTATCTATCATAGGTTTTGATGCTTAGCTAAGGAATAGGCAAATGAACTTATCCAATCTCAACAGGTACTCGCTAATAAGCTCAGATCAACAGGTATATTTTGAAACGAGGATAAATGGACAAACGAGACATAGTATCATGCTAGGTTATATATCAAACGGGACGTCGAAATAACCAATAGGCAATTCAATTGATGATAAAATAGTAAACTCTAGCCGAGAATGAACTTGAATTGAAAGTTTTGAGGCTATTAGAAAATTTAGGTCAAAACAAAGAGCCCAATTACAGCCGTTATGCTACCGGATTTTCGAAAAATTTTGGAGTCTTGAATAACACGTTAAGTGTTAAACCTCATAGAATGATTAAGAATGTGAAGGGACTTGAATGTTTAGATCACACCCTAGTCTAACCTTTATAGGCTGGGTTGGGGCGTTACAATGCATGTCCCCCACCGTCCCCTAGTATGCATCTGTATGCACGGAACGGGACAAGCAAACAACCTTTTTGCCCAAGTGGTGCTTGGATCGCCACGACAATAGACCACGCCCGTCGTATTACGACTCAGCGAGGACCATGGCGTTGTGTGCCAGGCGATTCGAACATTACGCAGGCCCGTCAGAACCAATCGGGGAATGGCTTCAAGGTCGCATGGTGCTTGGATCACCACGACATAGAAGTATAAGCAATTGTCTCATTGAAATGCTCGCGTCGTTGCTTAACAAAAGCCAATGCCATATGTTCTCGGCGATTCGTGCATCACGCATGCCCCCCACCGTCCCCCTATATGCACCTTTATGCTTGGATCGCCACGACACTAGACCACGTCCGTCGCGTTACGACTCAACGAGGACCATGGCGTCGAGTGCTAGGCAATTCGCACATCGCGCATGCCAGTGGGAACACGCCAGGGGACGACTTCGAGGTAGCACGGTGCTTGGATCGCCACGACACTGAAGCATCAGCAATCGTCTCATTGCAAAACTCGCGTCGTTGCTTAACGAAAGCCAACGCCACATGTGCTAGGCGATTCGCGCATCACGCATGCCTGCCACTGTCCCCCTGTATGCACCCGTATGCACAGAACGGGACAAGCAAACTACCTTTCTGCCCACGCAGTGCTCGGATCGCCATAACACTAGACCACGTCTGTCACATTACGACTTAGCGAGGACCATGGCGTCGTGTACTAGGCGATTCGCTCATCGCGCAGGCCCATAGGAACACACCGGGGGATGGCTTCGAGGCAGCACGGTGCTTGGATCTCCACGACATTGAAGCATCAGCAATCGTCTCATTGCAATGATTGCGTCGTTGCTTAACGAAAGCCAATGCCACATGGGATAGGCGATTCGTGCATCACCCATGCCCCAACCGTCCCCCTGTATGCACCTGTATTCACGGAACGAGCCAAGAAACCTCCCTTCCTGCCCATGCGGTGCTTGGATCGCCACGACACTAGACCACGTCCGTCGCATTACGACTCAGCGAGGACTATGGCGTCGTGTGCTAGGCGATTCGCGCATCGCACAGGCCCGTCGGAACCAACCGGGGGACGGCTTCAAGGCCTCATGGTGCTTGGATCGCCACGACATTGAAGCATCAGCAATCGTCTCATCGCAACGCTCGCGTCGTTGTTTAACGAAAGCCAATGCCACATGTACTAGGCGATTCGCGCATCATGCTTGTCCCCACCATCCCCCAAGAGCCACCCAAGCCCACGCAGTGCTTGGATCGCCACAACACAAGACCATGGCAGCGCGCATCCACTCGACAACGGCCATGGCTTCGTGTGCTAGGTGATTCGTGCACTGCGTAGGCCCAACGACACATCGGGGGACGGGAATGTCCCCCAACGTGTACCTAGCCGGCGGCACGGGGATGGCTAGTTTTGTGCTTGGGCAACTACTCGCCCCCTCATTAGCCATCCCAATGACGTCGACGGTGTTACGAGACCAAGATGGATAATGAGGGGCTAGAGAAGCCACCATGTTCCTCATTAGCCATCCTGGTGCCGCGCCGAGTGACATATCGGGGGATGCGGGGCGGGGGTGGCATGTCCCCAACGCACGGGTATACAACGCAATACCTTAGCATGATTCACTCGGTAGGCATTCCAGCCCACAATATAGCCCACGATATAGCCCACAATGTGCCATGAAGTGCCTACAACATCCCCCTGCGTGGCCCTCGACCAGGAGGCTTGACACTACATACCCCCCTATAATACATTTAGATGCAAAAACCCAAGTGACAGCAATAGCGTACATTTTGCCAGAGATTCATAATGGGTGTTTTACACTATAAAAGGCCCAGTATGGCATGATCTTCGTACCTAACTTGCTCCTTATTTTTTAATATTTAATAATTGAGAAAATTAGGAAAAAATCAGAAAAAATAGTAGAAAATTTAGAAAAAATAATATTAATTCATACATTAATTTGTTAAATGATATGCAAAAATATTTTTTTTGAAAAATTAATTTTTAATATTTAAAAATTACGAAAAATAGGGAAAAATCACAAAAAAAAATATAAAATTCAGAAAAATTTATATCAATTCAAAAATTAATTAGTTTACTTGATATTTGGCGTTACAATTTGTTTTGGATGGATTGGGAAACTGATTAATCTATTTCGCTTTACAAATGTGACAAACTGTTTGTCGGACAAGGCAAAGGTTAAGACTACTTCATAGATTCGGATACCACTTGTACAAGAATATCAATGTCTACATTCGTGTCATAATACATTTCGCATGCCCAATTCCCCCGAATGCTTAATATTGCCTGTCGTGCCCAACGTCCCCTACTAGTGCCAAAGCCGTCCTCCAACACCCCCCATCGTCCCCCAAGTGTACCCCTATCGTCCCCCAGCCGTGCCCCAACAGTGCCCCAACAGCGCCCCTTGAGCACCCCGCGCACGCCACTTGCGCGTACCATTGGGAGGCACGGGTGCCTCATGCGCGTACCTTCGAGCAGCATGCGGGCCACATATGAGCACCTTCGTGCGGCATGCGTGCCCGATGCGCACACCATCGTGCGGCATGGGCGCACCTTCGTGAGGCATGCGTTCCCCAAGCGCGCACTATTGTGCGGCATGCGCGCCCGATAAGCGTACCATCGTGCGGCATGGGCGGCCCATGCGTGCACCTTCGTGCGGCACGCGGACCACATGCGAGCACCATCGTGCGGCATGCACGCCCGATGCGGGTACCATCGTGCGGCATGGGCGGACCATGCACGCACCATCGTGCGGCACACGGGCCACATGTGCGCACCATCGTGATGCATGCGGGCCACATGCACGCACCATCATGCGGTATGCGCGCTCGATGCACGCACCATCGTGCGCCATGGGCACACCATGCGTGCACCTTTGTGTAGCATGGGTACCCCATAAACACACCATCGTACGGTATGTAGGCCACATGCATGCACCATCGTGCGGCATGGGCGCCTCATGCGAGCACCTTTGTGCGGCATGCAGGCCACATGCAAGCACAATCGTGGGGCATGCGCGGCCCATGCGCGCACCATTGTTCGGCATGGGTGCACTATGCTCGCACCATCGTGCGGTATAGGCGCCCTTTGCGCGTACCATCGTGTCGCATGCGGGCGACATGCGAGCACTATTATGTGGCATGCGCGCCCGATGAGCGCACTATTGTGCGACATAGGCGCCCTATGTACGTACCTTCGTGCGGCATGCGGGCCACATGCGCGCCCCATGCGCGCACCATCGTGCGCCATGGCCTCCCATTGTGCGCACCTCATGAGGCATACGGGCCACATGCGCGCACCATCGTGTGGCATGCGGGCCACATGCAAGCACCATCGTGCGGCATGCGTGCCCGATGTGCGCACCATTGTACGGCATGGGCGCACCATGCGTTCAGCATCGTGTGGCATGGGCGCCCCATGCGTGCACCATCGTGCGCTATGCGGGCCACATGCGCACATCATCTTGCGGCATGCGCGCCCGATGAGCGCACCATCATGCAACATGGGCGCCCTATGCGCGCACTATCGTACGGCATGCGGGCCACATGCGCGCCCCATGGGGGCACCATCGTGCACCAAGGACACCCAATGCGTGCATATTCGTGAGGCATGCGAGCTGCATGCACGCATAATAGTGCGCCATGCACGCCCGATGCTCCTATCATCGAGCGGCATGGGCGCTGCATGTGCGCACCATCGTGCTGCATGCGCGCCCCATACGCACACCATCGTGCGGCATGGGCGCCCAATAGGCACACATTCGTGCGGCATACGGGCCACATGCGCTCACCATCGAGTGGCATGGGCGCCCCATGCGCGCACCTTCGTGAGGTATGTGGGCCACAAGCAAGTACCATCGTGTGGCATGCGCGCCCGAAGCACGCACCACCGTGCGGCACGGGTGCCCTATGCGCGCACCTTCGTGCGGGATGCGGGCCACATGCGTGTACCATCGTGCCGCATGGGCGCCCCATGAGCGCACCATCGTGCGGCATGTAGGCCACATGCGCACACCATCGTGCGGCATGCGCGCTGATGCGCGCATCATCGTGCGGCATGGGCGCACTATGCGCGCACCTTTGTACAGAGTGGGCAACCCATGCGCGCACCATCGTGCGGCTTGCAGGCCACATGCGCGCACCATCATGCAGTATGCGCCCCCGATGAACAAACCATCGTGCAGCATGGGCGTACCATGCGCGCACCTTCATGTGGAATGGGCACCCCATTCGCGCACCATCGTGCGGCATACGGGCCACATGCAAACACCATCGTGTGGCATGCGTGCCCGATGCCCGCACCATTGTGTGGCATGGGCGCACCATGCGCGCACCATCGTGCGGCATGGGCGCCCCTTGCGCGCACCATCATGTTGCATGCGGGTCATATGCGCGCACCATCATGCGGCATGCACGCCCGATGAGCGCACCATCATGCGGCATGGGCGCCTAATGCGCGCACCTTCGTGCGGCATGCTGACCACATGCACGCCTCATTCGTGCCCCATCGTACGCCATCGGTGCCCAATGCGCGTACCTTCGTGAGGCATGCGGGCCACATGTACACATAATCGTGTGGTATGCTCTCACCATCGTGTGGCATGGGCACCCCATACACACATCTTCGTGCGGCATATGGGCCGTATGTGTGCACTGTCGTGCCGCATGCGCACCCCATGCGCGTACCTTCATGCAGCATGGGTACCTCATGCACGTACCTTCGTGCGGCTTGTGCTGACCATCGTGCGGTATGGATGCCCCATGCGCGCACCTTCGTGCGTCATGCGGGCCTCATGTATGCCCCATCGTGCGGCATGGTCGCCGCATGCGCACACCAATTGATTGCCCCAACTGCTTACCCCATCGTGCCCCATGCGCGACCCCACTACGCCCCAACTGCTTACCAAGACGAGACCCAAGTGCGTGCCTCAAGTACGTGCCCCAAGTACGTGCCCTAAGTACTTGCAACACCGTGGGCAGTCGTACCGTAACCATTCACCAATGTGCCCAGCCGTGCCGAAGATAGGGGCAACATAACCTCAGTCACCGTTAATGCTAACAGAAGAACGTTAGGCACCTATGCGGGCCGGCATCACACAAGGTCGGATTTAATTTTTTTGTCATCTCTTACCAAGCAAGCATAGGCTATCTAACACTTGGGCACTCGAGGGGATGAGCAGGGTCGACCAGCAGTGGGTCCGTTCACACATAGCACTTGGGCATCATTAGGCATAGCACTTGGGCATAGCACTTGGGCATAGCGGTTGGGTGCACATAGCACTTGGGTATAGCACATAGCACATATGCACATAGCACTTGGGTGGGCATACTTGGGCATAGCACATAGCACTTGGGCATAATTGGGCATCATCGTTGCCTCGAAACCCCAGGACACTTGCGGCGGCACTATTGTAGGCAGCGAGTGCGTGTCAAACTAACTGGGGCTAATGTTATTCGGACTTGGGCGCAGAACACCTGGCAACACTTGGGCATTGTTGCGTCAACACTTGGGTTACAACTTATGACTTGCTTAGGCACTTGGGGACACACTTGAGGAGTGGCATAGGGCGACGAACCTCTTGGCCTCTTTGGGAGAAATAGTATTGATTGACGGGATGGGACGGGATTGGATTGCGGATGGGGCGGAGATAGGCGAGGAGGGGGGAGGGACGAATCGGAGCGACAAAGGGCTGAATCTCAGTGGATCGTGGCAGCAAGGCTACTCTGCCACTTATAATACCCCATTGCGTATTTAAGTCGTTTGCAAAGGATTCCGCCCGCCGCTCGATGGGAATTGTACTTCAAGCGATCGGCGCGACGCTTCCATCGCAATGGGTTGGCCAACGACACATGCCCTTGGGGATCGGAGGCCCCTACTGCGGGTCGATGAACGGGCGACGGGCGAGCGCGTCACTTCTGGCCCGGATTCTGAGTTAGAACCGTTCAGTCATAATCTAGCACACGTTATCTTTGCGCCACTCACTTTTCAACTAAGCACAATGACCAATTGTGCAAATCAATGGATTCTCTCGTACTAGGTTGAATTATTATTGCGACACTTTCATCAGTAGGGTAAAACTAACCTGTCTCATGACGGTCTAAACCCAGCTCACGTTCCGTATTGGTTGGTGAACAATCCAACACTTGGTGAATTCTGCTTCACAATGATAGGAAGAGCCGACATCGAAGGATCAAATAGCAACGTTGCTATAAATTCTTGGGTGCCACAAGCCAATTATCCCTGTGGTAACTTTTCTGACACCTGTAGCTTTAAATTCTGAAGGTCTAAAGGATAGTTAGGCCACGTTTTCACGGTTCGTATTCGTACCGAAAATCATAATCAAATGAGCTTTTACCCTTTTGTTCCACACGAGATTTATGTTCTCGTTGCGCTCATGTTCGCACACCTGCGTTCTCTTTTGACAGATGCGCCCCCCCAGCCAACCTCTTCACTTGACAATGTCTTCTACCCGGATCGGCCCACAGAACGAGCCTTGGGTCCAAAAAGAGGGGCAGTGCCCCGCCTCCGATTCACAGAATAAGTAAAATAACGTTAAAAGTAGTGGTATTTCACTTTCACCTTTCGGTTCCCACTTATCCTACACCTCTCAAGTCATTTCACAAAGTCGGACTAGAGTCAAGCTCAACAGGGTCTTCTTTCCCCGCTGATTCTGCCAAGCCCGTTCCTTTGGATGTGGTTTCGCTGGATAATAGACAGGGACAGTGGGAATCTCGTTAATCCATTCATGCGCGTCACTAATTAGATGACGAGGCATTTGGCCACCTTAAGAGAGTCATAGATACTCCCGCCGTTTTCCCACGCTTGGTTGAATTTCTTCACTTTGACATTCAGAGCACTGGGCAGAAATCACATTGGGTGAGCATCCGCAGGGACCATCGCAATGCTTTGTTTTAATTAAACAGTCAGATTCCCCTTGTCCATACCAGTTCTCGGCTGGCTGTGTGACGCCCGGGGAAGGCCCCCGAGGGAGCCGTTCCCAATCAGTCCCCCGGTTGGAACGCGGCGACCCTCTCTCGTCGTGGGAGTAGCTCGAGCAGTCCGCCAACAGCCGACGGGTTTAGGACTGGGACCCCCGTTGTGAGACCCCGAACCTGGCATGTATTCAATAGCATTTAAAGTTCATTTAAATTGCATTTTATTGACCTTTCACATTCTTTGACCAAACTAGTTGACTTTTCATCTGCATTGACCAACTAGGACAAGGTGGGAATTTTTGAAATGTTTAATGAAAGGCAAACTTGGGATTAGAAATAAAAAAATGCAATGTTAAGTTAGTCAAATTTTGGGTCAACTTTGGAATTAAATCTGAACCAATTAGGGAAGAGTTAGGTATCAAATTATATATGGTTGGAAAGCTCTATGAGTCTAGTTTCTGAGGCTTCAAACCGTTCATGAATTGGAGTTTTCTAGAAGAAGTTATGGTCATTTTCGTAGGGTCGCGCATAGCTGTTTTGGTTTAGCGGGTTGACCGAATCTTTGACCATTGACTTCTTGTCATTTTTTTTCCAAAATAAGCAGAATGCAAACGAAAAAAACTGAGAAGAAAGGCTTGAAGCCATGAGGAAAAGAAAGAGAAAAAGAAAGAAAAAAAATTTCAAAACAAATCATCAAATCTTCACGTGAGCTTGCACGGGGTGGTTTCTGAGGCATCCTACGAGGTTTCCCTAGCGTCTAGGAGCGTCTAAGGTGAGGATTTCATCGTTATCTGTGCATTTGAAAATGTTGAACATAAACTTTAATTTTTGTGATTTAACCGTAGGTTGTTATTTTATTTGTTTCATTGCTTAAAGTATGTTCCCTAGCAATCGTAGAACAGGTATTTATAGATTTTTAACATTTTCTGTGGTTGAATATTGAAATTGAAATATAAATTGTTAGTTGAATAGTATTTTATGAATAGTAAACCCTTGAACCGATAAAGTTGTGTTGTTATGATATCTGTTGATGTGAAAAGGTGCTAGGTATGCTAGAATGCCTAAATGCATGAATTTTTTAGGTTGCGTAATGGAAAAAATGAGAAAAACGACTTGGTGAAAGTCGGGGTCGTTTAGGTCGAGTTTAGCATTTTCTCATTTTGCGTGATGGCATTATTTCGGGAGGCCATGGGAGCACTTTTGGTGCGATTATGGCGTTGGTTGGGTGTCTTGTTAGTATAGTTGTAGTTCAAACGAGCAAAGGGAGAAATGGGGAGTTTGCATGAATTCGAGGGTTAAGTAGGGTTTCGGGGTCTTTAGACGTGCCTTATAGTGACCTAGGAGGATTGGTGAAGTCGGTTTCCAAAACTCGTGGCTCGTTTGAAAGTAGTAGAGTTTGGTAAGTTGGGGTCATTTTCATGATTTTGTGTGTTTTCATAGAATATTGCTTATAGAATGCTTATATTGCTTATAGAATGCTTATGTTGCCTATAGAATGCTTATAATGCCTATAGAATACTTGTTATTGCTTGATAATGTTAGTTGGTGTTGTTCTTGTTACTTGTTTGATTGTAAATGCTTGTTAATGCTTATTACGCTTGTTAGAGTTGATTATTGATTGAAATGTTTAACAATTGTTGATAATGCTTGATATCTCATTTATCTCCTCTATTCTGTATTGTTATGCTATCGCTCATTTATCGCCTTGTATCGAGTCTTGCATTCCATAATGTCAGCGCATGAGTGATGGGCCTCTCTGGGTAGCCTCGGGTTGCCAGTGTTGGTTGCTCTAGCTCCGTAGCTATTCCCTCTTCTCGCTTGGGTTTCCTCCCATGGAGATTTGGGTCATAGATTGATGGATACTTCCGGGGTATCCAAATTGGTGTTATAAGGTGGATGCGCGCTTATTGTCATCGTTGTCAACATCAAGCTCGAGATTGATGTATCGCTCATGAAATGGTACATTGCTCGTATAAGTGAACCATAGCCTTCAGAGTGTGATATAGCTTTGAATGGTTGTGTTAATGCTTTCAATAATTGCTTATTGTATTGATTGTTTGGCTTGATTGCTTATTTATAATTTATATTGCTTAACTGTCTTATTTGCATTGCACGACTTTTTTTCTCTCCAATTCGATATCTGTCTCGCCCTCACTGAGTATACGTGTTGTGTATACTCACTCCTCACCACCACATTTCAGGAAACGTCATGTTAGCTGGAAAGTTCATGATTTCGTGAAAGTTCGTTGCTTGAAGAGTTGTCTTGCGTGCCTATGTGGCCTGAGTGTCGAAGTTTGTAAAGATGTATGTTCATATGTTGTTTGTATTTATTGTCAAAAGAAATATAATTTAAATTTAGCTAACTAGCTGAGGTGAATTGATAAGCTAGTTTATGTAATCAGTTAGCATAGCTTAAATTCAATGTAT
>CM075771.1:88846445-88848945 GCA_037974665.1 Ehretia macrophylla
GGAGTGAGCAGCGTGGACCACGGGACGTGCTTAGGGGTTTGCCCCAAGTCATCCACGGAGGCAGACGCAAGGCAAAAGATGGACGATGTGACTTTGGACTGCTTCTTTGAAGGTCGCAACACAGGAAACCGACCTACTGACCGAGGCAACGTCAGCACTCGGCCCGCGAATGAAGAGGCAAGCAGGGGCTGACATCGCTGCTCAAGCAGGGATTCACCCGACACATACAAGCCGACTACCACTCCCGCGCTATCACGTTCGCTATTCCCTGCCCACCAAGTCGGTGACCTCCCCACCGTCTAGGCAAACGAAGCCCTTCAGGCAAACGGACAAGAAAACTACCTTCCTGCCCACACGGTGCTTGGATCACCATGACACTAGACCACGTCCGTCGCATTACGACTCAGCGAGGACCATTGCGTCGTGAGCTAGGCGATTCACGCAACACGCAGGGCAGTGGGAACACACCGGGGGACGGCTTCCAGGCAACACGGTGCTTGGATCGCCATGACATTGAAGCATCAGCAATCGTCTCATCGCAACGCTCATGTCGTCACTTAACGAAAGCCAATGCCATATGTGCCAGACGATTCGCGCATCACGCATGCCCCCTACCATCCCCCTATATGCACCTGTATGCGCGAAACAAGACAAGCACACTACCTTCCTGCCCACGCGGTGCTTGGATCGCCATGACACTACACCACGTTCGTCGCATTACGACTTAGCGAGGACCATGGCGTCATGTGCTAGGCGATATGCGCATCACACAGGCCCGTCGGAACCTACCGGGGGACAGCTTCAAGGCCGCATGGTGCTTGGATCGCCACGACATTGAAGCATCAATAATCGTCTCATCGCAACGCTCGCGTCGTTTCTTAACAAAAGCCAATGCCACATGTGCTCAGCGATTTGCGCATCACGCATGCCCTCCACCGTCCCCCTGTATGCACCTTTATTCACGGAACGGGACAACCAAACTACCTCCTGCCCACGCGGTGCTTGTATCGCCACGACACTAGACCACGTCCGTCATATTATGACTCAGCGAGGACCATGGCGTTGTGTTCTAGGCGATTTGCGCATCGCATAGGCCCGTCGGAAACAACCGGGGGACGGCTTCAAGGACGCATGGTACTTGGATCGCCACGACATTGAAGCATCAGCAATCGTCTTATCGCAACGCTCACATCGTTGCTTAACGAAAGCCAATACCACTTGTGCTAAGCGATTCGCGCATCATGCATGCCCCCCGCCGTCCCCCTGTTTGCACCTATATTCACGGAATGGGACAAGAAAACTACCTTCCTACCCACACGGTGCTTTGATCGCCACGACACTAGACCATGTCCGTTGTATTACGACTCAGCGAGGACTATGTCATCGTGTGCTAGGTGATTCACGCATTGCACAGGCCTGTCGGAACAAACTAGGTGATGGCTTCAAGGCCACATGGTGCTTGGATCGCCACAAAATTGAAGCATCAGCAATCGTCTCATTGCAACGCTCGTGTCGTTGCTTAATGAAAGCCAATGCCATGTATGCTAGGCAATTCGTGTATCACGCATGCCCCCCACCGTCCCCCTGTATGCACCTGTATGCACGGACCGGGACAAGCAAACTACCTTCCTGCCCACGCGGTGCTTGGATCGCCACGACACTAGACCATATTCGTCGCATTATGACTGAGCGGGGACCATGGCGTCATGTGCTAGGTGATTCGTGTATCGCATTGGCCCGTCAGAAACAACCAGGGGACAGCTTCAAGGCCGGATGGTGCTTGGATCGCCACGACATTGAAGCATCAGCAATCATCTCATCGCAACGCTCGCGTCGTTGCTTAACGAAAGGCAACGCCATATGTGCTAGGCGATTCGTGCATCACGGTTGCCCCCACAGTCCCCCAAGAGCCACCCAAGACCACGCGGTGCTTGGATTGCTACAACACTAGACCATGGTCACGCGCATCAACTCGGCAATGGCTATGGCTTCTTGTGCTAGGTGATTCGCGCATCACGCAGGCCCAACGACACATCGGGGGATGGGAATATCCCCTAACGTGTACCTAGCCGGTGCCACAGGGATGGATAGTTTTGTGCTTGGGCAACCACTCGCCCCCTCATTATCTATCCCAATGACGTCGACGGTGTTGCAGCACCAAGATGGATAATGAGGGTCTAGGGAAGCCACCACGTTCCTCATTAGCCATCTTGGTGCCGCACCGAGGGACATGCCGAGGGATGCGGGGTGAGGGTGGCACGGCCCCGACGCACGGGTATGCAATACAATACCTCGCCTTGATTCACTCGGTAGGCATTCCCGCCCACAATATAGCCCACAATATAGCCCATAATGTGCCATGAAATGCCCACAACATCCCCCCGCATGGCTTTCGACCAAGAGGCTTGACACCACATACCCCCCTATAGTACACTTAAATGCAAAAACCCAAGTGACAGCAGTAGCGTACATTTTGCCAGAGATTTATAATGGGTGTTTT
>CM075771.1:88853945-88873945 GCA_037974665.1 Ehretia macrophylla
TTGAACGAGGCCTTTGCACCATGGAATCGTGGGATGATTTCAAGAAAGAAATCAAGAAACAGGTTTATCTGGAAAACGTGGAGTATGAAGCTCGTGGGAAGCTTTGCCGGCACAGACACTAAAATAATGTATGAGAATACATTAAGGAGTTTCAGGAAGTGATGCTTGAAATTCCTGAAATATCCGACAAGGATGGCCTCTTTACCTTCCTCGATCGACTCCAGGCGTGGGCTATAGTAGAAGTTCAACGTCGAGGTATCCAGGATCTTGCCTCTACCATTGCTATTGCTGAAGGTCTAATTGAGTTCTCCAACCGGAATGATGGAAAGAAGAGTGCTTCTTCTTCCAACAATAAGAAACCAAGTGGCGGAGGAAATCAAAACAAAGGTACCAATTCTAACCCAACTGATGTTGCTTCTAATCAGAAGGGATCGTTCAAACCACACTTCAACAAGGGGAAAGCTCTAATGAAGAATCAGGGAAACAACCAAGTTCCCCCAAGACAGTATGAATGTTTCATATGCGCAAGCAAGAATCATAAGGTTTATAATTGTCCCTACCGGGGCAAGATGGCGTCACTCCTCAAACAAGACGACCACGAATCATAAGACAATGAAGATACTCAATTAGGGTCTCTTCAACTCCTCAATGCTGTGAAGGCCGAGATCAAGACCTCTAAGGACCCAAGTAAGGGATCTCTGTATGTTGTGGCTATGATGAAAGGGCATCCCTTCAAAGCCTTGGTAGCATGGGCGCTACCAACAATTTCATTGGTGCGGATACTGCAAGAAAGCTAGGCTTGCGGATCAACAAGTCAGGAGGAATGATCAAGGCTGTCAACTCCAAAGCCATCCCCATTACTGGTGTTGCCCTTGGTGTCAAGACAATAATCGGTGAGTGGTCTGGTACCATTAATTTTACTGTCGTTCCTTTGGATGATTATGATGTTTTCGTTGGATTGGAATGGTTGGACGAAGTGAAGGCCTTCCTCATGCCCTGCGGAAACTCTATCTTGGTAATGGGCAATTCTACTCCTTGTACCGTGCCCATGACTCGAGAAACCAGACCTAGTGTCAAGGTCCTTTTAGCCATGCAGTTAGTGAAGGGAGTCAAACGCAATGAAGATACTTATCTTGTTGCATTGCAAGAAGAAGAACCAGAACATCCAGGACAAAGTTCTCTCCTCTCACCCATTCAGAAAGTGCTGAACGAGTTCAAAGATGTAATGCCCTCGGAACTTCCAAAGAAGCTGCCACCTCAAAGAGAAATCGACCACCGGATTGACTTGGTTGAAGGTGCAAAGCCCCCTGCCATGGCCCCTTATTGCATGGCACCTCTAGAATTGGCCGAATTAAGGAAACAACTTCAAGAGTTGCTGGATGTCGGCATGATCCAACCCTCCAATTCACCCTTTGGTGCCCCAGTCCTATTCTAGAAGAAAGCTGATGGCTCCTTACGGATGTGCATAGATTATCGAGCACTAAATAAGGTAACAATAAAGAACAAATACCCTATACCTTTGATTACGGATTTGTTCGACCAACTTGGAGGTGCTCGATACTTCTCCAAGATTGATTTGAGGTTAGGATATTGGCAAGTCAGAATTGCGGAAGGAGATGAGCCAAAACCCACTTGTGTAACGAGGTATGGTGTATTTGAATTCCTTGTTATGCCTTTTGGCCTAACCAATGCTCCTGCTACCTTTTGTACTTTGATGAACAAAGTGTTCAGGCCCTTTCTCGACAAATTTGTCGTAGTATACTTGGATGACATTATGGTCTATAGCTCTTGCCTACAAGATCACGTTGAACACCTGAAGTTAGTACTGCAGAAACTTCGGGAGCACGACTTGTACGTCAAACCGGAGAAATGCAGCTTTGCCAAGGAAAAGGTGCCATTCCTTGGTCATGTCATCAGTGAAGGAAAAATTCAGATGGACAACAACAAAGTAAAAGCCATTCATGAATGGGAAGCTCCTAATGGTGTCCCCAAGTTGCGGTCATTTTTGGGCTTGGCAAATTATTATCAGTGTTTCATTGAATGATACTCAGCCTTTGCCACACCTCTGACAGAATTGCTGAAGAAAAACAAACCTTGGGTATGGGATAAAACATGCCAGGATGCATTCAACGCCCTCAAGGCTGCTGTAACTGCTAAACCTGTCCTCATCTTGCCTGATCAAACCAAACCATATGAGGTACAAAATGATTCTTTTGATTTTGCTATTGGCGGAGTCTTGATGCAAGAAGGACATCCAATTGCCTTCGAGAGTCGAAAACTCAATGAGGCAGAACGGCGATACTCAACCTATGAGAAGGAAATGACAGCTGTGGTGCACTGTCTCCATACCTGGTGCCACTATTTGTTGAGTACCCACTTTGTGGTAAGAACAGATAATGTTGCTGCAAGTTATTTCCAGACACAAAAGAAGCTTACCCCTAAGAAAGCAAGGTGGCAAGGATTTTTGGAAGAGTTCAATTTTACCATGGAATACAAACCTGGCCGAGACAACCGAGTGGCCGATGCCTTAAGTCGCAAGGCTGAACTTGCAGAAATTAGCTGTCCCGTGAGCCCTCTCACTGGTCAAATACGTGAGGGCCTGGACCATGACCCCATGGCCAAGGCCTTGTTGGGATATGCAAAAGAAGGAAAAACCCGAAGGTTTTGGGTGAAGGAAGATTTGTTGCTAACCAGAGGAGACAGATTGTTCGTACCAAAATGGAACAATCTAAGGCGAAAGATCTTGAAAGAGTATCATGACTCTTTGTGGGCAGGCCACCCTGGGATGCGTCGCACCATGGCGCTCGTGGAAAATTCTTACTACTGGCCAAGGATGCGAGACGATATTAAGACCTATGTTCGAACTTGTCTCGTATGTCAACAAGACAAGACAGAGACCAAGCATCCAGCCGGACTACTTCAACCACTGCCTATCCCTGAACATCCTTTTGACAGCATTTCAATGGATTTCATCACGTGCTTGCCAAAGTTAGAAGGATGTGGTACCATACTGGTTGTTGTGGACAGATTTTCCAAGTATGGGATTTTCATCCCTGCACCCCCGGACCTGACGGCCGTCGATACTGCTAGGCCTTTTTTGAGGTATGTTGTAAAATGGTGGGGTCTTCCAAACTCTATTGTGAGCGATCGAGATCCTCACTTCACGGGAAAATTTTGGTCTAAACTTTTTAAGTTACTGGGGTCCGAGCTGGCTTTTTCTACAAGCTTTCACCCACAAACTGATGGACAGATGAAAAGGGTAAATGCCTTACTGGAGTTATATCTTCGGCACTTTGTTAGTGCCAACCAGCGAGATTGGGTCAAGTTGATGGACGTTGCTCAATTCTCCTACAACCTCCAACAGAGTGAATCCACCGGTCGGAGCCTCTTTGAACTGGCGACGGGAAGGCAACCCCTGGCCCCTCATATGATTGCTACTGGGTACACGGTCAAAGCACCTGCTGCATACAAATTTGTTAAAAGACTCCAAGAAGAACGGGACATGGCCCGTGCAATACTCGAGAAGGCAGCAAAGAAAATGAAGAAGTGGGCAGACAAGAAAAGAAGGCACTTGGAGTTCAATGATGGCGATTCAGTAATGGTAAAACTTCAACCCCAAAAATTTCATGCCTTCCACACATCAGTACACAAGGCTTTGTTGCGCAGATATGAAGGACCTTTCACGGTAATTCGACGAGTAGGAAAGGTCTCTTACCTGCTAGAATTACCACCGAAGCTGAAGATTCACCTAGTTTTTCATGTAAGCCTCCTAAAGCCTTATCATGCTGACCCAAAAGACCCTAGCCGTGGGGAATCAAGCCGAGCCCCTACTGTTGTGGTAACCTCTTTCGAACGTGAAGCAGAAGCTATCCTAGCAGACCGCATCATCCGCAAAAGGGGTAAACCAAATGACACAGAGTATCTTGTGAAGTGGAAAGGGACCCCGGATAGTGAAAATAGTTTGGAACACGAAGGATCGTTTTGGCAATTCTACAAGCTTATTGAGGAGTTTCGGCAACAACAGGCTTCGAGGTCGATGCCTGATCAGGTGGGGGAGGGTGTAACGACCCGCCCGTTTCTAGGCAGTCTGTCCCATTTCAGTCCGCCCCATTTCTGACTGAATTGTATAGTTGACGTAATAATCATATAAGCTGTCAGCTAGTGTATAGAATATGCTGGACATCAAGCTTTTGCGAAATACGAGGTGCACCTTTATTTTGAATTTAAGCCAAAGCTGTCAGCAAGTGTATAGAGAATGCTGAACAGCTTTGCTATGCGAAACTCGAGGAGTAATCTTGGCCCTTCAAGCTGGGATGATCCTCACCCTTTATTTTGAATTGTACCCCTATAAAATGAGGATGAGATGTCTCATTGTATCATGACATATTTTCTGAGTTATAGAACAATATATATCTCTTCTCTCAAACTCTTGCTTATATTTATGTTTTCAAGTTCATATCTTTCAGGCTTAGCTTAGCCAAGTCCCTTATTAGCTCGGTTAAGCGCCGCACGGTGGTCAAGTTTCGGTCTCAACCTCTGATCCTGTGACAACTAGGTAGAAATCACATTGCGTGAGCATCCGCAGGGACCATCGCAATGCTTTGTTTTAATTAAACAGTCGGATTCCCCTTGTCCGTACCAGTTCTGAGCTGGCTGTTCAACGCCCGAGGAAGGCCCCCGAGGGAGCCGTTCCAAGTACGTCCCCCGGCCGGCACGCGGCGACCTGCTCTCGCTGCGGGAGCAGCTTGAGCAGTCCGCTAATAGCCGACGGCTTCAGGACTGGGACCCCCGTGCCTAACCCTCAGAGCCAATCCTTTTCCCGAAGTTACGGATCCATTTTGCCGACTTCCCTTGCCTACATTGTTCCATCGACCAGAGGTTGTTCACCTTGGAGACCTGATGCGGTTATGAGTACGATCGGGCGTGGACGGCACTTGGTCTTTCGGATTTTAAGGGCTGCTAGGGGCGCAACGAACACCGCGCGACGTGCAGTGCTCTTCCAGCCGCTGGACCCTACCTCTATCTGAGCCATTTCTAGGGTGGGCAGGGTGTTAAACAGAAAAGATAACTCTTCCCGAGGCCCCTACCGACGTCTCCAGACTCCCTAATGTTGCCGTCAACCGCCACATCCCGGTTCAGGAATGTTAACCTGATTCTCTTTCGGTGCACGCGTGGAACGCACTGTCTGTCAGGCTTCCCCCGACCCTTAGGGTCGACTAACCCATGTGCAAGTGTTGTTCACACGGAACCTTTCCCCTATTCGTCCTTCAAAGTTCTCATTTGAATATTTGCTACTACCATCAAGATCTGCACTGACGGCCGCTCGCGCCCGGGCTCGCGCCCTGGGTTTTGCGGCGACCGCCGCGCCTTCCTACTCATCGCGGCCTGGCACTTGCCCCGACGGCCGGGTATAGGTCGCGCGCTTAAGTGCTATCCATTTTCGAGGCTAGTTGATCGGCAGGTAAGTTGTTACACACTCCTTAGCGGATTTCGACTTCCATGACCACGGTCCGGCTGTCTTAATGGACCAACACCCTTTGTGGGATCTAGGTTAGTGCGCAGTTGGGCACCATAACCCGACTTCCGGTTCATCCCGCATCGCCATTTCTACTTACAAAAAATGGCCAACTTGGAGCTCTTGATTCCATGGTGCGGCTCAACGAAGCAGTCGCGCCATCGTACATATTTAAAGTTTGAGAATAGGTCGAGGGCGTTGCGCCCCTGATGCCTCTAATCATTGGCTTTACCCGATAGAACTCACACGCGAGCTCCAGCTATCCTGAGGGAAACTTCGGAGGGAACCCGCTACTAGATGGTTCGATTAGTCTTTCGCCCCTGTACCCAAGTCAAACAAATGATTTGCACATCAGTATTGCTGCGGGCCTCCACCAGAGTTTCGTCTGGCTTGGCCCCGCTCAGGCATAGTTCACCATCTTTCGGGTCCTGATAGGTATGCTCGCACTCGAACCCTTCTCAGAAGATCAAGGTTGGTCGGTGGTGTACCCCTCGAGAGGGATCTCGGCAATCAAACTCCTTGGTCCCTGTTTCAAGACGGGTCGAATGGGGAGCCCGCAGGCCAGCACTGGGAGCGCGCAGATGCCAAAGCACGCCGAAGGTGCGCGATGCCCGGCCATGATCGAGGCGAAGGCATTCCGCGGGCAAATCTACTGCCCGAGCTTTGGCTGCCGCCCCAATCCGCGCTGGTCCGCGCCCCAAGCCGATCGGCAGACCGGCTCTCGCCGTTTTGCATACCACCGGGGCACATTGTCGGCCCCCATCTGCTTCCCTCCCAACAATTTCAAGCACTCTTTGACTCTCTTTTCAAAGTCCTTTTCATCTTTCCCTCGAGGTACTTGTTCGCTATCGGTCTCTCGCCCGTATGTAGCCTTGGACAGAATTTACCGCCCGCTTAGGGCTGCATTCCCAAACAACCCGACTCGCTGACAGCGCCTCGTGGTACAACAGGGTTCGGGCACGACGGGGCTCGTACCATCTTTAGTGTCCCTTTCCAGGGGACTTGGGCCCGGTCTGCTGCTGAGGACGCTTCTCCGGACTAAAATTCAGACGGTGGAGCCGCCCGATTCTCAAGCTGGGCTGTTCCTGGTTCGCTCGCCGTTACTAAGGGAATCCTTGTAAGTTTCTTTTCCTCCGCTTATTGATATGCTTAAACTCAGTGGGTAATCCCGCCTGACCTGGGGTCACAGTCGTAGCGCAAAGTGCTGGAGGGTTTATCTTCAGTCCTGTACGTACGACGGGATGACGCATGACAACTCGCGAGTTGAATGGACCAACCACCACTTGTCACGCCGGACTTGCATTTCGGCCAACCACTCCTTGAGGCACGGGAGGCTACAATCTATGCCCACACACGAACCCGGCAACCCAATGTTGGGGCGCGGGGTGGGGGGAAATGCGATGCGTGCCGCCTAAGCAGACATGCCCTCGGCCTGACGGCTTGGGGCACAACTTGCGTTCAAAGACTCGATGGTTCACAAGATTCTGCAATTCACACAAAGTATCGCATTTCGTTAAGTTCTTCATCGATGCGAGAGCTGAGATATCCGTTGTCGAGAGTCATTTTCATTTCATAAGGGACTAAGGCCTAACCCGGTACACCGTAAATGGGGTAGGGATAGGCTGGCCCCCATTTTTCATTTTTCTTGGCGCATTGCACGCAGGGGTTCGTTGTTTGCGGGGCGTTCGCCCCGACACAGGAACGACGTACGGGCTGGGGACGAGCCGCCTCCCCTCCTCGGTCCTGCGTTGTTTAAACGGGTTCGCAAATCGTTCTGCCTTCGCAAGGTTAGACAATGATCCTTCCGCAGGTTCACCTATGAAAACCTTGCTACGACTTCTCCTTCCTCTAAATGATAAGGTTCAGTGGACTTCTCGCGACGTTGTGGGCAGCAAACCGCGCATGTCGCCATGATCTGAACACTTCACCGGATCATTCAATCGGTAGGAGCGACGGGTGGTATGACAAAGGGCAGGGACGTAGTCAACGTGAGCTGATGACTCGCGCTTACTAGGAATTCGTCGTTCAAGACCAACAATTGCAATGATCTATCCCAATCATGATGAAATTTCAAAGATTACCCGGGCATGTCGGCCAAGGCTATAGACTCGTTGAATACATCGGTGTAGCGCGCGTGCAACCCAGAACATCTAAAGGCATCACAGACCTGTTATTGTGTCACGCCCCAACCCAGCCTATAAGGTTAGACAAGGGTGTGATCTAAACACTCAAGTCATATCACGTACTTAATCGTTTATGAAGATTTCACACTTAATGTTTTTGGCCTAAACTCCAAAATTTTCTGGAAAACCGGCAGCATAACGACTGTAATTGGGATCTTTGGTTTGATATAATTCTCTAAATGCCTCAAAATTTACCATCTCAAATTCATTTTCAACTAAGATTACTATTTATCATCAATTGAAATGCCTACTGGTTGTCTTGATGTCTTATTTGATTTATAACCTAGCATGATGCTATGTCTCGTTTGTTTGTTTATCCTCGTTACAAAAGTACCTGTTGATATTAGCTTAATAGCGAGAACCTATTTAATGTTTGGATGGTTCATCTTACTTCGCCCTTACCTAATACTTCATAATCCTATTATAGCTACTAGCGATAATAAAAGCAAAACGACCATAGCAATATCTAATGTCTGTCTAGAAATATCAGTACAATTCAAAATTAGACCCCAAATTACAACGGGGGTCTTTTACGTTACAAATAACAAGCAACATAAAAGAAATGGTCTTCAAGTAGCATAGAGTTCACAAGTAGCCATAATCACGCAAAGCACACAAGACAGGCAATCACTCCAAGGACTCAACGATGAGCACATCGTCCTCGGGTACCTGTTCTTGATCTTCTTCACCTGAGATGATAAAAGAGGGTAAGTCCTTATGAACTCAGCGAGGGGGAACGAGAAATAGGTTTTGAAACTCATTTTCCGGTTCAACTTATGAAAAATCCTTTTGCAAGCATGATGTGTATCACAAGCAAGTACATAACGTAATATAATAGTAAAGAACTCAATTACCAGTCTTTCCTCCCCGAGGTCCTCTAGGGACCAAGCGAGAGTACTTATACACATAGTAAAAAGGATGCGGTGAGCTTTTGCTCTCAAATCAATTCCAGTATCAATTGTTGCGGCCGGCCTCAATTCATCCTCATATCACGACAAGTGGGTATACTCCGTATGTACCCCGAAATCCTACGACCCAACTCTCCGAGGAAGTCAAGCCCCCAAGCGAGAGAGGGAATGGGACCATGGTAGTCACGGGTGCACCGGCAAGCCCGATGCCGCCCGGTGTACATGATCGCTACCATGCCGACATGAAAGGTTGCAACCTTGTATGCAATGCACATTTATGACATTTAAAATATCACATTAGGAGGACAACAAAGTAGGTTGCCTCTGGACAGTCATAAGATTGTACATTGACAAGTAAACAAGCGAGGCATGGATAGACAAGTAGTTTCACTTGAAAAGCATATGGAGTTATATGAACATTAAATGGACAGCCGTGTAACGCACATAAATCAAGTCATATAACTCAATTCAAAGTCCAAGTAATCAAATAATAAGATTATGTAACATGCAACAACATCTACTTGGGCTCGGATGCAAGAGAAGCCTATTTGTCAACATGCAATGGTCAAAATCACATTTAGGACTATAAGGGCATCTACGGGAAGCCTACTAAGCATATAATTCCACACAATATCCAAATGATCAACACTTAGCAAGACTACCTAGTCATTAGGGTTTCCATTTCGTGCATATCCGTGCAATTTAAGCCCCAAACCAATTCAAAATCAATCTCAAGCCATGCATCATTTAATTCAACATCCTCAAACATTCAAAACAGTCCACACAACATCCCAAAGCTACAATCCCAAGCATTTATTTCAACAAGAGAAGTTACAACAATTTTTCTAAGTATAACACTAAGTGAAACCCTTACTGCAATAGGCTGTTTTCTCACAATCATTAAGATAAGAAAACAATCTCCAAATCCAGTGAATAAGATGTCAAATTAAATCTTAAAAAGTGATATAAAATCAGAAACAAACCTTACATCATTTTGAGTTCTGGATCATTAGATATAGCCGAAACAGTGAGATAGCACAAAACTGTCCAGATTTGCACACATTTCGATAATTGACGTTTGTGAGGTCCTTAGGGTCAGATTCAGCCTTAGTCCATTTCTGACAAAAATGTCCAGAACTGAAAAATATAGTAGCACACCAAATTTCATGCATTTTGGACATCATTTACTAAGTCAAATATGGTTCGTTCTACAAGGTCAGTGCATCTGCCAAAACCTGCTTCATTTTTCCAGATTTCAAGATTTGGACACATTTCAAAGATTTGCCATTTTGAGGATCTTAGATTCAAAATTAGCTTTGGCCTATTTCTTCAAAACATGTTCAAAACTGGCCAAACTAGTCACCTACCAACTTTCATGTATTTTCAATCTCATTTGCCTATCCAAACTCACCTCGAAACAACAGGTCAGAGAGCTGTCACATAATCCGACTTCACCTATCATCACTTTCAAGCCAAAATCTTGCCATGCATGGTTGAAGAAGCTTATGAACGAACATATAACTCAAGTACAGAAGCAAAGACATACATTTATGAGCATGCAAGTGGATTTTTGAAGGATTTTCAAAAGGTTTTAGCCCTCACCTTAGTAAATCAACAAGAAGATGCACAAAACTTGATGAAGCACAATTTTCTTCTTCTTCCTTGCTTAGCCAAGACACCACCCGATTTCTCTCTATTTTTCCTAGCTTAGTGGCCAAGTTCTTAGTACATGCATGTGGTTAGGACAAGAAGAAAATAAATGGAAGCTAGGAAACTTACCTAGGCCGAAAATGGTGACTCAAAGTGCATGCATGTGTGATTCTTGCATCCTAGCTAGCTTGGTTGAGTTTCTTTGTTTGTTGTTTGTCTTGATACACCATAGGATGATGAAGATGAGCTAAGGGATGAAGAAACTCAGCCCAAAACCGAGATGGAGAGAGAAGAATGAGAGGGAGAGAGAGAAATGTGAGGAGAGTGAGAGAAATGAGAGAAAAAATGATGGCTTTGCAAAAGATGAAGCATGGGTTGGCCTTGGGCATACAAAAATTCAGATTTGTGTCTCCAAGAAGCTGAATTTTGAATCACCTAGCATGGGCAAGGAGTCTTTGTCGAGATTGGTGGAGTTTTGAGGAGTTTTGAGCTAATTGTTTTATCCATTTGTGTCATAGAATTGTCATAGGAATGTTGGGAAATTAGGGAATCTAGGTTGAATAAAATATAGGAATGTTTGTTGATGAGTTGAATTATGAATAAAATAATAGATAGTGGGAAATGTAGGAATAGTTTAGTATTATTTTATTGTTAGTGGAGTTTGTAGAGAATTTGAATTAGGAATATAATATGGGTTAGTGGATTGTGCAGGATTATTTTAGTGTCTAGTGCTTTGTGTAGGATTCTTTCTTGATTAACGTGGTGGCACGGATTCCTAGGTCTAGGGCACAAATTACGAGGTAGACACGAACTTCAAGACTAAGGCATGTACTTCAAGACTAATGCATGCAATCCTAGGTGAATGCACGTAAACCAATGCAAGGCACGTAATTCAATGTAATGCATGCAAATCAAGGCACGACTCTATATCTAGGTTAAGGTACGCAGTTCAAGGTTAGGGCACACGAAACGAGGTAACGCACGTACATCGAGGTCAGGGCACGTATGACAAGGTATGCACAAAAACCAAGACAGGACACGTAATCCAAGGTTGGTCATATAATTAGGGGTCTATGGCACGTAAATCAAGATAATACATTATTCGGGGTTGGGCCTCACATATTGCCTCAAACTTCCGCGGCCCAAAAGGCCATAGTCCCTCTAAGAAGCTAGCTGCGGAGGGATACCTTCGCATAGCTAGTTAGCAGGCTGAGGTCTCGTTCGTTAACGGAATTAACCAAACAAATCGCTCCACCAACTAAGAACGGACATGCACCACCACCCATAGAATCAAGAAAGAGCTCTCAGTCTGTTAATCCTTACTATGTCTGGACCTGGTAAGTTTCCCCGTGTTGAGTCAAATTAAGCCACAGGCTCCACTCCTAATGGTGCCCTTCCGTCAACTCCTTTAAGTTTCAGCCTTGCGACCATACTCCCCTCGGAACCCAAAAACTTTGATTTCTGATAAGGTGCCGGCGGAGTCCTAAAAGCAACATCTGCCGATCCGTGGTCGGCATCGTTTATGGTTGAGACTAGGACAGTATCTGATCATCTTCGAGCCCCCAACTTTCGTTCTTGATTAATGAAAACATCCTTGGCAAATGCTTTCGCAGTTGTTCGTCTTTCATAAATCTAAGAATTTCACCTCTGACTATGAAATACGAATGCCGCCGACTGTCCCTGTTAATCATTACTCCGATCCCGAAGGCCAACTCAATAGGATCGAAATCCTATAATGTTATCCCATGCTAATGTATACAGAGCGTAGGCTTGGTTTGAGCATTCTAATTTTTTCAAAGTAACAGCGCCGGAGGCACGACCCGGCCAGTTAAGTCCAGGAGCGCATCGCCGGTAGAAGGGACGAGAAGACTGGTGCACACTTGAGGTGGACCGGCCGACCCATTCCAAAGTCCAACTACAAGCTTCTTAATTGCAACAACTTAAATACACACTATTGGAGCAAGAATTACCGCGGCTGCTAGCACAAGACTTGCCCTCCAATGGATCCTCATTAAGGGATTTAGATTGTACTCATTCCAATTACCAGACTCTTCGAGCCAGGTATTGTTCTTTATTGTCACTACCTCCCCGTGTCAGGATTGGATAATTTGCGCGCCTGCTACTTCCTTGGATGTGGTAGCCATTTCTGAGGCTCCCTCTCTGGAATCGAACCCTAATTCTCTGTCACCCATCACCACCATGGTAGGCCACTATCCTACCATCGAAAGTTGATAGGGTAGAAATTTGAATGATGCATCGCTGGTACGAGGGTCGTGCGATCCATCGAGTTATCATGAATCATCGCAGCAACGGGCAGAGCCCGCGTTGACCTTTTATCTGATAAATTCATCCCTTCCAGAAGTTGGGGTTTGTTGCACGTATTAGCTCTAGAATTACCACGGTTATCCGAGTAGTAGATACCACCAAACAAACTATAATTGATTTAATGAGCCATTCACAGTTTCACAATCTGAATTAGTTCATACTTACACATGCATGGCTTAATCTTTGAGACAAGCATATGACTACTAGTAGGATCAACCAGGTTGCATTCCTTACCGACGTCGGCGTCGCATAAGGCATGTCGTCCCCTAAGGGTTGACAGCTCAAGACTAGCGCACGACTATCGTACGCGATTAGTGACGAATGCTGATTTCGGGCAAAGAAAGGCCAAGGACCCCATACCGTCATGGTGTGCCGCATCTGAGAGATCGAGCGACGCCCCATGGGCCACATGTGTTGCACTTGTTGGAGTGAGCAGCGTGGACCACGGGACGTGCTTAGGGGTTCGCCCCACGTCGTCCACGGAGGCAAACGCAAGGCAAAAGATGGACGATATGACTTTAGATTGCCTTCATTATAGGTACGCAACACAGGAAACCGACCTACCGACCGAGGCAACGTAAGCACTCGGCCTGCGAATGAAGAGGCAAGCAGGGGCGGACGTCGCTGCTCAAGCAAGGATCCAACCAACCCACGCAAGCCGACCACCACTCACGCACTATCATGTTTGTTATGCCTAGACCACCAAGTGGGTAACCGCTCCACCATCTAGGCAAATGAAGCCCTTCAGGCGAACGGAACCAACGAGATGGCCCGAGCACGCACCACTAGGCACGAAGAATTTCTAAGGGACAAAGGACGGGACCAGCACGCGGTGCATGATCGGGCCGCACGTCGCAAGCTTAAGGGCTACTTCGTGGTGCCCGACCATGCACCGATTACACGCAACTGAGGTACCAACCAAAAGTGGACTTCCTGCCTAAGCGGTGCTTGGATCGCCACGACACTAGACCACGTCCGTCGTATTACGACTCAGCGAGGACTATGGTGTCGTGTGCTAGGCGATTCACGCATCGCGCAGGCCAGTGGGAACAAACCGAGGGACGACTTTGAGGCTGAACGGTGCTTGGATCACCACGACATTGAAGCATCAGCAATCGTCTCATCGCAACGCTCGTGTCGTCACTTAATGAAAGCCAATACCACATGTACTAGGCGATTCACGCATCACGTATGCCCCCCACCGTCCCCCTGTATGCACCTGTATGCACAGAACGGGACAAGCAAACTACCTTCCTGCCCACGTGGTGCTTGAATCGCCACGACACTAGACCTCGTCTATCGCATTACGACTCAGCGAGGACTATTGCGTCATGTACTAGGCGATTTGTGCATCGCGTAGGCCCATAGGAACACACTGGGGGATGGCTTCGAGGCAGCATGGTACTTGGATCACTATGACATTGAAGCATCAACAATCGTCTTATCACAACACTCGCGTCGCTGCTTAACGAAAGCCAATGCCACAAGTGCTAGGCTATTCACGCATCACACATGCCTTCCACCGTCCCCCTATATGCACCTATATGCACGGAACAGGACTAGCAAACTACCTTCCTGCCCATGCAGTGCTTGGATCGCCACGACACTAGACCACGTCCGTCGCATTACGACTCAGCGAGGACCATGGCGTCGTGTGCTAGGCAATTTTTGCATCGCGCAGGCCCGACAGAAACAATCGGGGGACGGTTTCAAGGCCGCATGGTGCTTGGATCGCCACGACATTGAAGCATCAGCAATTGTCTTATCGCAATGCTCGCATCATTGCTTAATGAAAGCCAATGCCACATGTGATAAGCTATTCGCGCATCACACATGCCCCCCACCGTCCCCTTGTAGGCACCTGTATTCACAGAACGGGACAACCAAACTACCTTCCTGCCCACGCGGTGCTTAGATCGCCATGGCACTAGACTACGTCCGTCGCATTACGACTCAGCGAGGACCATGGCGTCGTGTGCTAGGCGATTCGCACATCGCGCAGGCCCATCGGAAACAATCGGGGGACAGCTTCAAGGCCGGATGGTGCTTGGATCGCCACGACATTGAAGCATTAACAATCGTCTCATCGCAACGCTCAAGTCGTTGCTTAATGAAAGCCAATGCCACATGTGCTAGGCGATTCGCACATCACGCATGCCCCCCACCGTACACTTGTATGCACCTGTATTTATGGAACGGGACAAGCAAACTACCTTCCTGCCCATGCGGTGCTTGGATCGCCATGACACTAGACCACGTCCGTCTCATTACGACTCATCGAGGACCATGGCATCGTGTGGTAGGCGATTCGCGCATCGCACAGGACGATCGGAACCCACCTGGGGACAGCTTCAAGGCTGCATGGTGCATGGATCACCATGATATTGAAGCATCAGCAATCGTCTCATCGCAACGCTCGTGTCGTTGCTTAACGAAAGCCAATGCCATGTGTGCTAGGCGATTCGCGCATCACGCATGCCCCCAACCATCAACTTGTATGCTCCCGTATGCACGGAACGGGACAAGCAAACAACCTTCCTGCCTACGTGGTGCTTGGATCGCCACGACACTAGACTACATCGGTCGCATTACGACTCAGCGATGACCATGGTGCCATGTGCTAGGCGATTCGTGCATCGCACAGGCACGTCAGAACCCACCGGGGGACAGCTTCAAGGCCGCATAGTGCTTGGATCTCCATGACATTGAAGCGTTAGCAATCGTCTCATTGCAACGCTCGCGTTGTTGCTTAACGAAATCCAATGCCACGTGTGCTAGGCGATTAGCGCATCACGCTTGCCCCCACCGTCCCCCAAGAGCCACCAAAGCCCACGCGGTGCTTGGATCGCCATAACACTAGACCATGGCCACGCGCATCCACTCGGCAACGGCCATGGCTTCGTGTGCTAGGCTATTCGAGCATCGCGCAAGCCTAACGACACATCGGGGGATGGGAATATCCCCCAACGTGTACCTAGCCGGCGGCACGAGGATGGCAAGTTTTGTGCTTGGGCAACCACACGCCCCCTCATTAGCCATCCCAATGACATCGACTGTGTTGCGGCACCAAGATGGATAATGAGGGGCTAGGGAAGCCACCACGTTCCTCATTAGCCATCCTGGTGCCGCGCCGAGGGACATGGCGGGGCACGCGAGGCGGGGGAGCACGACCCCAACGCACGGGTATGCAACGCAATACCGCGGTGTGATTCACTCGGTAGGCATTCCCGCCCACAATATAGCCCACGATATAGCCCACTATATAGCCCACAATGTGCCGCGAAGTGCCCACAACGTCCTCCCACATGGCCCTCGACCAAGAGGCTTGACACCAAATACCCCCCTATAATACATTTAGATGCAAAAACCCAAGTGACAGAAGTAGCATACATTTTTTCAGAGATTCATAATAGGTGTTTTACACTATAAAAGGCCCCATATGGCATGATTTTCATACCCAACTTGCTCTTTATTGATATCATATAATATCCAAATGCTTCAAAAAAAAATTTTGAAAAAATATTTTTTAATATTTAATAGTTGCGAAAAAATGGGGAAAAATCAGAAAAAATAGTAGAAAATTCAGAAAAAATTATATTAATTCATACATTATTTTGTTAAATGATATGAAAAAATATTTTTTCAAAAAATTAATTTTTAATATTTAAAATTTATGAAAAATAGGGAAAAATCATTAAAAATACTAGAAAATTCAGGAAAATTTATATTAATTCATAAATTAATTAGTTTACATGATATTTTGCGTTACAATTTGTTTTGAAGGGATTGGAAAACCGATTAATCTATTTCGCCTCACAAATATGACGAACTGTTTGTCGGACAAGGCAAAGGTTAAGACTACTTCGTAGATTCAGAAACCACTTGTACAAGAATATCAATGTCTACATTCGTGTCATAATATATTTCGCATGCCCAATTCCCCTAAATGCATAACATTGCCCATCGTGCCCAACGTCCCCTACTAGTGCCAAAGCCATCCCCAATCGTCCCCCAAGTGTACCCCCACCGTTCCCCAGCCGTGCCCCAGCAGTACCCCAGCCATGCCCCAATAGTGCCCCAACAGCGCCCCTTGAGTGCCCCGCGCACGCCAGTTACGCGCACCATCGTGCGGCATGTGCGCCCCATGCGTGCACCTTCGTACGGCATGCGGGCTACATGCGCGCACCATTGTGTGGTATGCGTGCCCGATGCGCGAACCATCGTGCGGCATGGGCGCACTATGCGCGCACCTTCGTGCGGCATGCGGGCCCCATGCGCGCACCATCGTGCGGCATGGGCTGTCATGCCCCAACCCGGCCTATAAGTTTAGACTAGGGTGTGATCTAAACATTCATGTCATATCACGTACTTAACCATTTATGAAGATTTCACACTTAATATTTTTGGCCTAAACTCCAAAATTTTTGAAAAATCGGCAGCATAACGGCTGTAATTGAACTCTTTGGTTTGGCCTAATTCTCTAAACGCCTCAAAAATTTTTCCAATCTCAATTTCGTTTCTGACTAGGATTACCATTTAACATCAATTGAATTGCCTATTGGTTATTTCGACGTCTCGTTTGATTTATAACCTAGCATGATGTTATGTATCGTTTGTTTGTTTATCCTCGTTACAAAAGTACCTGTTGATCTTAACTTAATAGCGAGAACCTGTTTAAGGTTTGGATGGTTCATCGTACTTCGCCCTTACCTAATACTTCATAATCCTATTATAGCTACTAGCGATAATAAAAGCAAAATGACCATAGCAGTATCTAGTGTCTGTCTAGAAATATCAGTACAAACCAAAATTAGACCCCAAGTTACAACGGGGGTCTTTTACATTACAACATTTGCAACATGAAAGAAACAGTCTTCAAGTAGCATAGTTTTCACAAATGGCCATAAATCAAGCAAAGCACACAGGAGAAGCAATCACTCCAAGGAATCGTCGTTAGGCACATCATCCTCGGCTAGCTGTTGTTGAGCTTCTTCTCCTGAGATGATAAAAGAGGTTGAGTCGTTATGAACTCAACGAGGGGGAACGAGAAATAGGTTTTGAAACTCATTTTCCGATTCAATCTTATAAAAACCCTTTTGCAAGCATGATGTGTATCACAAGCAAGTACATAACGTAATATAATAGTAAAGAACGCAATTACCAGTCTTTCCTCCCCGAGGTCCTCTAGGGACCAAGCGAGAGTAATTATACACATAGAAAAAAGGATACGGTGAGATTTTGTTCTCAGATCAATTCCAGTATCAATTGTTGCGGCCGACCTCAATTCATCCCTATATCACGCCAAGTGGGTGTACTCCGGATGTACCCCAAAATCCTATAACCCAACTCTCCGAGGAAGTCTAGCCCCCAAGCGAGAGAGGGAATGGGACCATGGTAGTCACGGGTGCATCGGCAGGGCCGATGCCGCCCGGTGTGCGTGATCGCTACCATGCCGACATGAAAGGTTGCAACCTTGTATGCAATGCACATTTATGACATTTAAAATATCACATTAGGAGGACAACAAAGTAGGTTGCCTCCAGACAGTCATAAAATTGCACATTGACAAGTAAACAAGCGAGGCATGGATAGACAGGTAATTTCACTTGAAAAGCTCATGGAGTTATATGAACATTAAATGGACAGCCATGTAACGCACATAAATCAAGTCATATAACTCAATTCAAAGTCCACGTAATCAAATAATAAGATTATATAACATGCAACAACATCTACGTGAGCTCGGATGCAAGAAAAGTCTATTGTCAACATGCAATGATCAAAATCACATTTAGGACTATAAGGGAATCTACGGGCAGCCTACTAAGCATATAATTCCACACAATATCCAAATGATCAACACTTAGCAAGACTACCTAGTCATTAGGGTTTCTATTTCGTGCTTACCCGTGTGATTAAACCTCAAGTCAACCCAAAATCATCCACAAGCCATACATCAATTAATTCAAACATCCCCAAGTATTCAAAACAGTCCACACAACAACCCAAAGGGACAATCCCAAGCATTTATTTCAACAAGAGAAGTTATAACAATTTTACCAAGCATATAACTAAGTGAAATCCTTACTGCTATAGGCTGTATTCTCACAATCATTAGGACAAGCAAACAATCTCCGATTTCAGTAAATAAGATGTCAAATTAAATCTTAAGAACTGAACTAAAATCAGAAACAAACATTGCACCATTTGGAGTTCGGGATCATTAGTTATATCTGAAACAGTGGGATAGCACAAAACTGTCCAGATTTGCACACATTTCAATAGTTGACGTTTTTGAGGTCCTTAGGGTCAGATTTAGCATTGGTCCATTTCTGACAAAAATGTCCCGAACTGAAAATCTAGCAACACACCAAATTTCATGCATTTTGGACATCATTTACTATGTCAAATCGGGTTCATTCTACAAGGTTAGTGCATCTGCCAAAACCTGCTTCATTTTTCCAGATTTCCAGATTTGGACACATTTTAAAGATTTGCCATTTTGAGAACCTTAGATTCACAATTAGCTTTGGCCTATTTCTGTGAAAACTGTTCAAAACTGGCCAAACTAGTTACCTACCAATTTTAATACATTTTAAACATCATTTTCCTATCCAAACTCATCTCGAGACAACAGGTCAGAGAGCTGTCACATAATCCGACTGCACCTATCATCACTTTCAAGCCAAAATCTTGTCATGCATGGTTGAAGAAGCTTATGAACGAACATATAACTCAAGTACAGAAGCAAAGACATACATTTAAGAGCATGCATGTGGATTTTTGAAGGATTTTCAAAAGGTTTTAGCCCTCACCTTAGCAAATCAACCAAGAAGATGCTCAAAACTTGTTGAAGCACAATTTTTTTCTTCTCCTTTGCCTAGCCGAGATTCCAACTAGATTTTCTCTATTTTTCCTATCTTAGTGACCAAGCTCTTAGTACATGCATGTGGTTAGAACAAGAAGAAAAGAAATGGAAGCTTAAAAACTCACCTAGGGCCGAAATGAAGACTCTATGTGCTTGCATGCATCTTTTGAGCTAGCTACTTGCTTCCCTTTGCTTGGGCTTGCCTTGAATAACCATAGGATGATGAAGATGAGCTAAGAAGGTGAGAAACTCAACCAAGGCCGAGAGAGGGAGAGAAAAATGAGAGGGAGAGAGAGAAGATGAGAGGAAAATGAGTGAAATGAAAAAAAAAAAAAAACAAAGGCCTTGAAGTTCGATGAAGCATGTTCGGCCTTGGGCAGCCCATTTTCAGCCTTTTTATGTCTTCAAGGTATAATTTAAAATTTCTAGCATGGGCAAGGTGTGTTTGGTCGAGTAGGGTGAGGTTTTAAGTAGATTTTTGAGCAATTTTTTATGCATTTGTGTCATAGAATGTCATAATTTGTCTAGGAATTAAGTTGAATTTGAACAAG
>CM075771.1:88878945-88883945 GCA_037974665.1 Ehretia macrophylla
ACCCCAGTAACTTAAAAAGTTCGGACCAAAAGTTTCCCGTGACGCGAGGATCTCGATCGCTCACAATAGATTTTGGAACACCCCACCATTTTACAACATACCTCAGAAAGAGCCTAGCAGCATCGACGGCCGTCAGGTCTGGTAATGTAGGGATGAAAATCCCATACTTGGAAAATCTGTCCACAACGACCAGTATAGTACCACATCCTTCTGACTTTGGCAAGCACGTGATGAAATCCATTGAAATGCTGTCAAAAGGATGTTCAGGGATAGGTAGTGGTTGAAGTAGTCCAGCTGGATGCTTGGTCTCGGTCTTGTCTTGTTGACATATGAGACAAGTCCGAACATAGGTCTCAATATCGTCTCGCATCCTTGGCCAGTAGTAAGAATCTTCCACGAGCACCATGGTGCGATGCATCCTAGGGTGGCCTGCCCACAAAGAGTCGTGACACTCTTTCAAGATCTTCTGCCTTAGATTGTTCCATTTTGGCACGAACAATCTGTCTCCTCTGGTCAGCAACAAATCTTCCTTCACCTAAAACCTTTGGGTTTTTCCTTCTTTTACATATCCCAACAAGGCCTTGGCCATGGGGTCATGGTCCAGGCCCTCACATATTTGACCAGTGAGAGGGCTCACGGGACAGCTAATTGCCGCAAGTTCAGCCTTGCGACTTAAGGCATCGGCCACTCGGTTGTCTCGGCCAAGTTTGTATTCCATGGTAAAATCGAACTCTGCCAGAAATCCTTGCCACCTTGCTTGCTTAGGGGTAAACTTCTTTTGTGTTTGGAAATAACTTGCAGCGACATTATCTGTTCTTACCACAAAGTGGGCGCCCAACAAATAGTGGCGCCAGGTACGGAGACAGTGCACCACAGCTGTCATTTCCTTCTCATAGGTTGAGTATCGCCGTTCTGCCTCATTGAGTTTTCGACTCTCGAAGGCAATTGGACGTCCTTCCTACATCAAGACTCCGCCAATAGCCAAATCAGAAGAATCAGTTTGTACCTCGTATGGTTTGGTTTGATCAGGCAATATGAGGACAGGTTTGACAGTTACAGCAGCCTTGAGGGCGTCAAATGCATCTTGACATGTTTCATCCCACACCCAAGACTTGTTTTTCTTCAACAATTCTATCATAGGCATGGCAAGGGCTAAGTATCCTTCAATGAAACGCTGATAATAATTTGCCAAGCCTAAAAACGACCGTAACTTGGGGACACCATTAGGAGCTTCCCATTCATAAATGGCTTTTACTTTGCGGTTGTCCATCCAAATTTTTCCCTCACTAACGACATGACCAAGGAATGGCACCTCTTCCTTGGCAAAGCTGCATTTCTTTGGTTTGACGTACAAGTCATGCTCCCGAAGTTTCTGCAGTACTAATTTCAGGTGTTCAACGTGATCTTGTAGGCAAGAGTTATAGACCACAATGTCATCCAAGTATACTATGACAAATTTGTCGAGAAAGGGACTGAACACTTTGTTCATCAGAGTACAAAAGGTAGCAGGAGCATTGGTTAGGCCAAAGGCATAACATAGAATTCAAATGCACCATACCTCGTTACACAAGTGGTTTTTGGCTCATCTCCTTCCGTAATTCTGACTTGCCAATATCCCGACCTCAAATCAATCTTGGAGAAGTATCGAGCACCTCCAAGTTGGTCGAACAAATCCGCAATTAGAGGTATGGGGTATTTGTTCTTTATTGTTACCTTATTTAGTGCTCGGTAATCTATGCACATCCGTAAGGAGCCATCAACTTTCTTCTGGAACAAGACTGGGGCACCAAAGGACGAATTGGAGGGTTGGATCATACCGGCATCCAGCAACTCTTGAAGTTGTTTCCTCAATTCGGCCAATTCTGGAGGTGCCATGCGATAAGGGGCCATGGCAGGGGGCTTTGCACCTTCCACCAAGTCAATCCGGTGGTCGATCTCTCTTTGAGGTAGCAGCTTCTTTGGAAGTTCCGAGGGCATTACATCTTTGAACTCGTTCAACACTTTTTGGATGGATGAGGGGAGAGAACTTTGGCCTGGATGTTCTGGTTCTTTTTCTTGCAATGCAACAAGATAGGTATCTTCGTTGCGTTTGACTCCCTTCACTAACTGCATGGCTGAAAGGACCTTGACACCAGGTCTGGTTTCCCGAGTCATAGGCACGGTACAAGGAGTAGAATTTCCCATTACCAAGATAGAGTTTTTGCAGGGCATGAGGAAGGCCTTTACTTCGTCCAACCATTCCAACCCAAGGACAACATCATAATCATCCAAAGGAACGACAGTAAAATTAATGGTACCAGACCACTCACCGATTATTGTCTTGATACTAAGGGCAACACCAGTAATGGGGATGGCTTTTGAGTTGGCAGCCTTGATCATTCCTCCTGACTTGTTGATCCGCAAGCCTAGCTTTCTCGCAGTATCATCACCAATGAAATTGTTGGTAGCGCCCGTGTCTACCAAGGCTTTGAAGGGACGCCCTTTTATCATAGCTGCAACATACAGAGATCCCTTCCTTGGGTCCTTAGAGGTCTTGATCTCGGCTTTCACAGCATTGAGGAGTTGAAGAGACCCTAATTGAGTATCTTCATCGTCTTGTGATTCATGGTCATCTTGTTTAAGGAGTGGTGCCATCTTGCCCCGATAGGGACAATTATAAACCTTATGATCCTTGCTTGTGCATATGAAACATTCATACTGTCTTGGGGGAACTTGGTTGTTTCCCCGATTCTCCATTAGAGCTTTCCCCTTGTTGAAGTGTGGTTTGAACGATCCCTCCTGATTAGAGGCAACATTAGTTGGGTTAGAATTGGTACCTTTGTTTTGATTTCCTCCTCCACTTGGTTTTTTATTGTTGGAAGAAGAAGCATTCTTCTTTCCATCATTCTGGTTGGAGAACTCAATTAGACCTTCAACAATAGCAATGGCAAAGGCAAGATCCTGGACACCGCGACGTTGCACTTCTACTCTTGCCCACGCCTGGAGTCCATCAATGAAGGTAAAGAGGCCATCCTTGTCGGATATTTCAGGAATTTCAAGCATCACTTCCTGAAACTCCTTAATGTATTCTTGTACATTATTTTGATGTTTGAGCCGACGAAGCTTACCACGAGCTTCATACTCCACGTTCTCTGGATAAAACTATTTCTTGATTTCTTTTTTGAAATCGTCCCACGATTCCATGGTGCAAAGGCCTCGTTCAATATCTGTGCACCGACGCCTCCACCAAAGGGTGGCTACATCTGATAGATAGAGTGGGGCAGTTCGAATCTTCGCAGCATTATCGACAAGATTTGCTGCTAAGAAGTATTGCTCCAAGTTCCACAAGAAATTATCCAACTCTCTTGCATTCCTCTGGCTATTGAAATGCTTGGGCCTCTGGACATCGATTCTTGGGGCAGAAGGGGCAGCTAGAACAGCTCCAGTGCTTACCACTATCTTGCACAAGGCTAAATCAGCCTTGACAACTTCGACCTCCGTTTTAACCATGTTAACTTCGGTCTTCATTTCTTCAATCGCAGCAGAAATTTGTGACTGAAAATTATCCAAGGACTTTCATATTTCATCAACGAAAGTGTTGAGGGTGGCCAGGGTTTGTCCACGCAGATCCTCAGCTTGGTCCTCTACCTCCTACAAGCGTTCAGGAAGGGCGGTCTCGTCCCTTGCTTCCACTTGTTCCAACCGAGTGATAATATCCTCCATTGCAACAGCATTCCGTAGGACACTTTGTTCATTGCGTCTGATTCGAGATTCCAACGAGGAGAGCTGGTCCATCGAGCCAGCACGAGAAGAGGGTTTGGACTTGTTTGTTTTCCTCGCCCACTTCTCCTGATTTTCCACAGCTTGGGTACTAGGGCCAACAACATCTCCTTCTGTTCCTGCCATACTTCAAGAATACCACGATTCAGAATGTAGACAACGTGGTTGAGCCAGGCACTAAGTCCTTGGCTCTGATACCACCTGTGACGGAGCGCGCGCAGACACGCCCGCCCGGTACCCATGCCCCAGAGGTCATGGGCAAGGATAAGCCATTCCACAAGGTTGGCAAGCTTTGACAATGTAAACAAGGTCCAGAGAGGCTGAAAGTTCCTGCATACAGCGGATGAACTCATGAGATCCATGCAAATGTGCAACCATCGTGGGATGAGGCCCCCGCACAGCTCCCTGAAGAGTGAGGAAAATATGAGCACGTGACACACTCCCCCACTCAAACTGCAAAATGCCCTCGTTACGGTCAAAACTTGTTGGCAGGATCAGAGTCGCAGAAGCACAAACAACAACCAACAAGCCTTGCGCTGACATCACCAACATTGGCATTGAGAACACCTCGCTCCCACGGCACAAAGGCCCAACAACATCAGGACAACATCTCCAGGAAGCAGGCCAACAAACTCAGAGATGAACTTTCAAAAGCGCAAGGCAGACCCCAAACATCCAAGAACCAACACGACCAAACCCAATGACAATACACAGACAAAGCAACCACAGGCGGTCCACACAACCACGCAACCCTGTGGGTAGGAACGCCACAACCGACGAACCCAAGGAGAAGGGTGCAACACATGACACCACGCTAGCACATCGCCAGTTCCCCCAAAAGTGCCCGTCTCCCGCACAGACCAAGAAAAGCAAGTCGCGCAGGCCCTGATACCACCTGTCACGGGATCAGAGGGTGAGACTGAAACTTGACCACCGTGCGGCGCTTAACCGAGCTAATAAGGGACTTGGCTAAGCTAACCCTGAGAGATATGAACTAGAAAATAGAAATATAAGCAAGAGCTTGAGAGAAGAGATGTATATTGCTCTATAACTCAGAGAATATGTGTTGATACAATGAGACATCTCCCCCTCATTTTATAAGGGTACAATTCAAAATAAAGGGTGAGGATCATCTCAGCTTGAAGGGCCAAGATTGCACCTCGAGTTCCGCAGAGCTAAGCTGTTCAGCATTCTTTATACACTTGCTGACAACTTTGGCTTAAATTCAAAATTAAGGTGTA